>JAUZST010011658.1:0-11799 GCA_034779995.1 Parotocinclus haroldoi
GTAACTCTGTATTATAGAGCTTGATAAAGGTTTGGATAAAGTAATCCCTTACCCACGTGCTCCTATCAGATACTGATGAACGACGCTTCTGAGGGAGGGGAGAGAGATCACCCCTGTTCAGTTGAGTTTTTAGGGCTGAAATCCCTCCCGATTCGGAATGGTTTAATGATAATTATGGTCCGTAGAGGGAGAAACATCGACAGTAAATCCCTTCCGATCTTTCCTTCTTCCGTCCATTAAAGATTCGAATCCTGATTACAGTCACTTGCTTGAAATAATTTGCATCGTTACCCAATTTCTTCTCGTTACTAGCCCTAAATCGGCCCAGGTTCACCTGTTTTCGGCAGGTGTTGCAGTAATGGTGGTTTATTAAGAAATGAACTTTTACTGACTTACCCTTTACCCTAAACTTGCCCTCCCTAATTATTTGAGGGTACCACAGACTTTTTTTTTTTTTTTTAAAAGGACTTAAAACGTTACTTTTTAGCAGATTTTACCATTCGCAAAGTAGTTGTTGGTTTTTATGTGTTTCTATATTGGCCATTTTACTCTGTAGCACTTTGTAGGTTTGTTTCAAATGTAAAGTGCGTTACAAATAAAATGTATTATTGTTATATTCTATCTATTATATGTCAAGTTCTAGCGTTAACCTTCAGCTCCTTTAAGATACCAGCTCCATCCTCACAGCCCGATTCTCTCGAATAACGTCAGAACTGGAGGGGAGCTGGATGAAGCGAATTGACATCTGAAGGTCAATAATTGATAGAAACACTGTAGTGGCTGCCTGACCGTGTTCAGGCCGCTTCTGCTCGAAGGATTTCAGCAGTAACAGTGCGCAGGGAGGTTAAAATCCTCCATTGTTTTTGCTGTTTGCAGTTATTTCCGGTCTTACATCTTCTTGACGATTAACCTGCCAAGCAGCGGCGCTTCTAATTACGGCCGGCATCCGGCTGCGAACTGAAAGGTCTCACCTCGACCCGCTCGCCCGGTCCATTTTAACGGCGTGAATCCTGAAATATCGATTTTTAAAAATCCACTGCTAAGGGCTGCAGCAGAGGGAGAACCAAGCAGAGAGAGAGAGCGAGAGAGAGAGAAAAAATAGAAAGAAAGCTCTTTATAATCCAGAGAGCGAAGCATGGATTCCACTCCTTTCTTCTCCACGGCATGTCAGACACATTGGACATCGAGTGCCAGACCTCCGCGCTTTCCAGAACCCCACAAATTGGACAATCAATCAAAAAGTAGTAAGATGTGGTGAAAACTTTTTGAAAGGAGCACAATTTTTAAAAAGCAGTAGCGGTGCAAGTCGGTTCCGCAAGTTTTAAGCTCTTTCATTAAATATCTAACAGAAGGAAACCAAACTTTTTTTTTCCTTTCACAATGCGGGAACAGGAGCGATTACAACGAACAAGAAGTGGGATGTAAGAAAAGCTAACAAGACACGTTTTTGAAAGGAACTACAGCACAGCGCTGCGTTCATGTCCAAAACAACGCCGTAGATGAATAAAAAGTAAATACATGAGCGTTTCAGGGAACCTGGAGGAAAGAAAAGTGCATAAAGGCTAAACCGAACAGGGGAGATCCCTCTCCCCTCCCTCAGAACCGGCGTTCGTCGGTATCTGATAGGAGCACGTGGGTAAGGGATTACTTTATCCAAACCTTTATCGAGCTCTATAATACAGAGTTACATTCATAAATACCGCTTATAACTTTACTGTACCAAAAACAAACCTCGTGTTATAACCACGCCCACAAGCCCCGCCCACTCCTCTGGGCCTGGAAGGCATCTAGGATGGACCGTCACCATGGAAACGGGGATTGCGCCCAAACCAATCAGGATTACTGTTCTGAGGAACAAGTCCAAAAGCCGGGCTTCGTCAGGGTACGGGGTCGGGTCCGGACCCTTGGGAAAAGGTCATTTACGCTTCCGTGATACAGCATTAATGCAGAAAAGTACACCGAGACTTTAGAGCAGCGTAACCTGCCCTTCCAGGGACGTCCGTGCATTTTAGAACAAGACAAAACCTAAGTCAAATGTAAAAAAAAAAAATGCTGCACGCAATATAAAGGCGTGGCTGTGGAAGAAGAGGGTACGGGTACTGGACTGGACCCTCTGCAGTCCTGACCTGAATTTAGATTTAGAAGGATAAATGAACTAAAGGCGACCCCGTACTGTTCTGCAGCCTAAGACGTGCTTTCGGGACAGGAGGAACAAAATAACGGGCTTTAAATGTGGTGAGGAGAAACGTTGACGTTACAGAATGGTAAATACTTTTTCTGGAGGGCGTTGCGTTATCCGACAATCTGACTCGTTCCGACTCTGATGCTCGTTATAAATTCAGCGCATCTTCCTGCGTCCTCACTAACTCAAAGTCTTCTTTCTCTCCCTAATGGAATAAAGCTTCTTATCTGCCTTTATGACCGCTTGATTAAGCATCTCAGATCTTCTGGCTCTCGGATGCTTCGGCCCTCGGAGGGTTACATCAAGGTGAGATGTAATCGACCAGCTGTAATTACACCCCGGAGCTTTTAAGATTATCTGTAGATGTTTAAAAACAGGTGGAAAATAAAAGCCGAAGCTGCAGCTGTTTACGTCCTTTTTGCTTTTCCCTCTCATTCCTCACGTTCGCCCGAGCCGTCGTTCAGCCCAGATGGTTATCTCGCTTCGGCATACTCTTTTGTTTTTCTTTAAAAGAAAACATCTCAGGTAAAATTAAATTCTGATTTTGACAAGCCCTGCCGCTCTGCTCCCCGTTCCCCGCTCCGCACTTTGGATTTAATCCAGTTCGGAAAGCCCGTATGATTTTTTTTTTTAATAGCCTGATTTGATTAGGCCTAATGTAATTCCCGTCTCGGCGGGTTTGAAGAACGAAGCTGCGTTTTTAAGACGTGTTATTGACGTTGCGAAGTTGTTCTCCGAGGCGTTTGACGTCTATTTGCGCTGTACTCTGGTGAGCCCAATTATTTTGAACGTTACGAACGCCCTCAGACGATCTCAGGAATCAGACGCGAGTACCTGCCCGCAGCGGTCTGAGAAGGCACGACACGGCGCTCGATTAATGCTCGTTAAGGTAGGGGCGTGTCCAGCGCCCCCTGCAGAGTGTGGGTGTGGGTGTGCAAAACCGCAGCCCCAGCCAAGTCCTCACCGTGCTGTCCCCTGGCCGTCATCAAAAGTTTCTAGAGGTCCTACAATAGGCGCCCAAGAGTCACAGGGGGAGGTACTGTGCATTCTGGACCGGGCACCAGTCCATTGACCTTCTATTTGCAAGCCCAGTCCAGGGTTTGAACCTGTTCCCAGCAGCTGTGGTGTCTTTATCTCAGGAGGCTTGCTCCGTGCAGAAGTCCGATTTGTCTTTGACGTCCTTTGTGAATTTCTTTTCCTCTGGGAAGGTGTACACAGGAACGTATTTTTTTTCCAGAATAAGTTTTAGAAATGGAGCTGGTGGAGAGTCCTTGTCTAGTGGAGACCAGTGCCAAACTATTGAGGCCTGTAGTATTAGTAGGTTCTCCCATGCTTTGCATGTCAGGCAGTAAGTGTTCTTCAGTGCTTCTGGTCCTCCTACATGACATGTAACCTGTTGCACGTCTAACATGGCCATGACCTCTCTTGCTGATCTACTGATTCTTTTTTTAAATTTTTTTTACCTATATTCCTAAGCTAAGAAGGTTAGTGATAACAGCCAACCGAAAGGAAAAATACTTCAACTAGCAAACAGTGAAATATGAGAGTGGTATTTCTCACTAAGAGTGGCTGATCTCAAACAATTTTAATGTAATAATCTTATTCTAAATATATTTTATATATGACCTCACGAGAGGTGTGGGACACAAGCCAGAGCAGCTGGCGAGGTCAGGCTTTGTTTCATTTTGATTTACGCTCTAGGTCTTGGCACCATGAGCATGCCCAGGTGGATCCTGACACCCTGTGCCCAGCTGTTTGGGTATGCGTGTCTGCGGGTGCTGTCACAGTTTGGGTTGTGCACGAGTGACCCTAGATCTCCCAGAGTTTTTTTTTTTTTTTTTTTTTGGGAACGAGTGGGGCGTCCCTAGACCGCACTGTGAATTTGCAGTCTGAACTTTTGGAACTTTTGGAGCCATGGAGCTTTACCAGGAGGCCATGCATGCATCTTTAATCCATCACCTTGTCAGGAACACAGGTAACGGACCTCGCTTGGTCCAGTTCAAATCCCAGGGGTCCTCAGGCAGGGGGCTGGGTCTGCGCGGTGCACGTCCCAGACCAGACCAGACCAGCAGGGCACCTGCATTACAGCAGCATTACGTCCAGGTCAGGAGCTTCAGGACGTTTGTAGAGCTGAACTGAGCTCCGCAAACTTTATCTCCTTAAACCTGCCCGTCTAATCAGATCACCAGCTGCCACGTCACGCTACGAGTTAGCATCCAGCCTGCCGAGTGACGCTAATCCACTTCTACCAAGCCCGAATCCAATCAGCCATCTGGAGAGGTTCAGCAGCTTTCCCCCCTGCCACCTGCTTCACAGAGTCTCTGGGTCAGAACCGGCGCTTTTGTGTTTTTATTAGAGAGTCCCCCCCCCAAAAAAAAGAACGTTCCGACTTCGAACTGTAAATATTTCATGCCGCGTAGGTGTCAGATTTAATTTGCGTCCCCCTGAGTTTTGTCTCGCGGTACAGGCCTGACGATGGAAAGCAGCGTGAAGGATAAGCAACAATGCAGCGGTGCCAACGACACGACGCCTGACCTTTTTGTTTCAGCTCCTTCTGCCAACCCACAGACCAGATCAGAGCCAACTGGCTGTAATACAGAGCAGCGGCAAGCCAGCACGAGTAGGGAGAGCCTCGGAAACCGATAACAGCTTGTATTTGGGACACAGCCGCGCTGAAATGATGGGGCTTATTTGGCCTATATAGTGAATACGGTATGTGGTTTGGGACGCAGCCATAACGGACCGATGAAAAGACCTTTGTGGGCCGGTGTGCACTTTGGAACGTGTCCCCAGTGGACTGATGGTGCTTAGGTGGACTGTAATGAATATGAGGTGTAGTTTGGGACACGTCCCCATTGTACCAATGATGGTAGGACTAAATTTTGAATGTGGTGACTGGTCGTGGACTTGACCAGGCTGAGTCTGTTTATGTGGACTATCATGACTATGATGTGTGGTTTGGAACTTGTCCACAGTGGACGGATAATGGTTGGGATTGATGATGCACACTACATGGTGAACAGGGTGTGTGGCTTGGGATGGTGCATCCTATGCGTTGTGAATTGGGACACGCCCACAGCGGGCCGATGCCGATTCAGTAAGCAGGGTCCGTTTGGAACGTGTCCGTTGCGTTGCAGACCGATATTAAGATGAAAAAGTGTGGGACACGTCCTCATCGGAGCCCGTGTGGTGAACAGCGTGCGGTCTGGTACGTATGCGGAGTGAACTTTCAGAAGCGCTCTCAAAGAGTCCGTCTGCTGGTCATGTAGAAGCCGAAGCCTCTTAATTCCCTTTATTCTCAGGTCGGTAAGGCTAGTAAAGGTTCTTTTAGAGTTCTAAATCAATACCCCGTGTTTGATTTGAACACCCTTCTGACTTAAAACTTCAGCCTGAGATCTGAGGGATTTGTTTGTGACCTTGCAGATCGGTCGTACCCTGGCTGGGGTCACCTCTGAGGCAAAGAGGGCGTGGAGTGAAGAAAGAGTTGGAAGAAAAACCCCAGAAACGACTCGGAGTCTGTGCACATGCAGAGATGGGAGCTTGGAGAGGGCGGGAGGGCGAGAGGGGGCCGCAAGGAATTCTGTCCTGCCGTCACAGGTGGAGAGAGATGAGGTTGGCGAGATAGCGAGGTTAGGTTGTATCCATAGGCCACTCCTGGCAGCCAAGAAGAGGGAAGTTATGGACTCACCAAAACATTACCTGGTCTGTTGAGTCCTGATCCATCTTACCTTCTAAGAACAGTTGAGGCCGCTGGTGGTGTAATGGCGTTGGGGACTTTCCCGGCACACTTTTTGTTTGTTTTTTAAACCGAGCATCGTTTAAACCCCATAGGCTTCCTGAGTATTGTTTCACGACATGTTTTGAAGTAATTTGAAGTACACCACGAGCCTGAGGCGAGACGGCGCCATTTAATGAAGCCGCCTTATTTAGTCGGAAGGCGAATGCAGAAGCTCTGCAGCCGGCGTGACGTTGGAGTCTGGGGACTTGCTCTCGTTCCGCATGGGTCGCTTGCTCTATTGATCCCGCCGCTGCATTAGAGGATTGAGGATCAAGCTTTAACCCTGTAAGTCCATGCAGAGATCTGAGTCCCCCCTCATGCGCCTTCAGGTCGTTTGGGCGTCTAATCGTATTCACAGAAGAGCAGCGAGGATTCGTTCCTCTGATGATAAACCGGTGCAATGGGAAAACCTGAACGAGGATCCGTCTCAGATATCGGCTTTCTATAATGCAGTTTTGGACGATCGGAGGAAGTTATTCCGGCTGCTCTCTTTTTTTTTTTAGTTTTTTTGAGAAAATAAAAACAAAGGCAAATGCTACCTTGCTTCAAGTCAAGAACGCACTCCTCGAGGCTGAGGGATTACAACGTATGGAAGATCATTCCCCAAAACAAGAAGAACCTTGAGTTGGATAGAAATGATTAGTTAAGAAAAAAAAAAACTCCCCAAATGTCATAAATAAGAAACCTTGGCAGAACCAAGCCTCAAAGACGGGCCGTTTTACCATTTTTACATTTACGGCGTTGCCCGGCATTATTAAACGTTTTACCTGGCTACCTATGAGTGGCAGTGTGGCAGCGGTGGGATCTGAACCCGAGACCTTCTGCTCCACAGTCCAGTACTTTGATCTGCTAGGCGACCGCAGTCCCCCAAAGTTGGAACTCGCTGTAGAACCAAAACGTAAGCACTGGCGATGTAGTACAAACTTAAAGAAACACACCTCTCTGGCTGCACACAACCAAGAGGCAATGAGTCCAGATAAAGGAACTGGAACTGATGACAGTTCCCAGGGCTGAGCCTCGCTAGCTAGTTTTTATCCCGCCCGGGGCGAGGTAAGACCGCTTCCGTTATCTGGGAGGCTGGGTTATATTTACCCCATTTTATTGTTTCTTATCTTTAACCAGTCAGAGCTTGGCGGGTCAGGCGAATGTTTAACAACTTTTGCGATAACGGATCAAGAGTTGACGCACAACTGCCTGTTACCTCCTCCTGCAAGCTGAGTTCTAACGAGCTTCCGTAGTAAACACGGTAACGAGGTGAAGCAGCCGAGCTTAAAAAGGCGGTTCTGAAAGGCATTACATATTCAGACAGTGTTGCCCCTCTCTCATTCAGGTATTTGAATCCGTTCGTGAACAGTGTCTCTCCTCGCAACCTCACCTTCCATTGGTACTTTGTAGTGCTCTGGCACGAGGTACGCTATTTGGTAACGCTTCGGTGCGAGGTATTTAGGGAAAGATGGTTAAGACGGGGGTAAATGAGGTAAATTAATTACCCTTTCACCCTTTTCTCTGTAGGTCTTTGCCTTATAAATCCTATTACAGATTCCTGACTTTTATTGTGACACTCTTTATCTTCACACACACACACACACACACACACACACACAAACACACACACAGAGATGCATACACAAATAGTGCAGTGACAGCCAGTAGAAGTTTAGACAGGTCCTTTATCCTCAGAAGTGGCCAATTAGGCTGAGGAATGACGAGGACGCGTCTCCTCCGTGTGACAGGGACACTGTCCCTCCGTCCCCGAACCCCTCCACCAGCCAGATGTTCGCCGAAACTCCCTCTACTCGAGTTCTTTTTATATCTCAGACTGCTTACCTGGTCTCAAGGAAACCTCTCTCTGCGTTTATTTATTTTTTTTTTCCTCGATCAGGTGCTGAGTATCGGTTCATATGAGGGACGCCTGGTCTCTTTTACATCGCTTGGACTTCGGCCCCGTCCTGGAGTCAGGCTCAAGTGCTTTCCCAACTGAGGTGGCCGCGCCCTTGCTTTATAAGGGGGTACGGATCGACCACAATGAGAAACAAAAACGACACACAGTATTCGGACATCCTAGATGGGATGCAGATTTTTTTATTTCCTCCCCTTTTTTTTTGCTTATGCTTTGAGTTTAAGGATTTTTTTTGTACTTTTCGTAACAATTATAATCAAGTACAATAAGAAATAAAATGTCTTTTAACTCCAGACGTTGCAGCCATGAACAGCCAATCAACAGTGCGGAGCCACGAGCAGAGGCGGGAGTTAAAGAGCAGGAGTTTTGTCATTCGTGCCACAGTTCCTAGGTCGACTTATTTTAAGTAACTTCAGGCTAATTCTTCTAAATGTTTTCGTTTGCTCTTATTGGTGGACTTGTTTTTTTTCTGGGATCTGGCCAGCCTGATTCTTGTAACTACCTTACCGGGCGGTCTTGTTAAATCACGGTTGTTCTTACTCGGTTGATGTGTTTAGAGACTTTTTGGTGCGCGAAAGACTTTCCTTTACTCATTCCTACCAAACTGTACATGGTGTTTTTTTTAAGTACATCCCCTCGCCACTACCTATATATTCTCTTTAACCTACCGTGCATTTTTGGCTTCCATCAAAACGGGCTTTCTAAGATGCTATCCTTCCAAAACAGCCGCACGCTTCTTCGGACAGTAAAAGGGTCAACTTGCCACCCTGATAAAGCTGCCGGATTCTGCTATTGCTCAAGTGTGGGGGAAGGAAACGCTATAATTCTATACGGTTATTAAACCGTTGACAAATCTGTAGTGTATCTAAGCTAATGGTGGCCTAATACTTTTGGCTATCAGTTCAATAAAAAATAATGACGTACATTTGCCTTTTAAATTGGAGGTTGAACAAAAGCGGCTTGTAAAAAAAAAAAAAAACATAAACAAAACCTGCCACTCAAATCAAACGAACGATGTTATGTTTGTGAATAAACCCAAAAGTGCTTAGATTAAGCACACTTGGCAACCACCAGAAAGGGTAGATGGCAACCATGAGACAAACGACAGACCTCTTAAACTCTTAAACTCCCGCCTCTGCTCGCGGATTCCCAGTGTTGATTGGCTCTCTGATTGCCTCTTTTCTTCCTATTAGTGTTTGTTGTAATCGTTAAGACCCGGGGTCGTTAAAGTGGACGGACGCTGGTCGGGTGGTGGCATGTATGGACGTCTGTTAGAACCCGAGACCAGATTCTCAGTCATGTTCAGGTTCGGAGGAGTAAAACTTTGCCTCGGCTTTAGAAAGGTGGCGATTCTAAAGGCTTTGAAGTTTTCGCTGGCGGTGCGGCCCCGGCCCCGGCCCCGTCCCCGTCTGTAATCGATACATTATTACAAGCTGCTCCCTGTCGGTTCGATCCATCCCGAATTAATCTATCTATCAGGATGAAGCAGCCGTGCCTCGGTCCAAATGACTTTCCGTGATAAGAGCTTAAATCCATTTGTCCCTGCGGTCGCTCGGCCGCAACGCAGACGGTGGAAGCAAATCAAATCAGAATTGCCGACGGTTTCCTGCCGTCCTGCTCCCTGAAATGCTCGGAACGGAGGAACGGAGCTTTATTTCGGAAAGTTGAAGGTTTTTCTGCTAAGTCCAGGAACTTTTGGACGCTCCCGCTTCCACCCGGTCGGATCTGAGACGCTGCACTTGGAGCTTTTTTGCAAAGCTCTGCAAAGTCCACACCAAAAGCACAACATGCCGTAGAGAGACGTAGAAAAGCTTCTAAAGAGCTCATTTGAGGAATGCAAATCCTCCTCCTGGCCGAGTTTTGGGAGGTTTTAGAAGATGAGAGATATGGCTGGATAAAGATCAGGAAGGAGCAAGATGGACTTTATGGAGAGAGCTGAGCCGTCACTCAGCCGTTCATTTCATCAGGATACAGGATGGAGATTTTAAATCTGCAGTCCAGGCCGGTTTTCTCTTCTTCTTCTTCTTCTTCTTCTTCTTCTTCTTCTTCTCTCTCTCTTATTTTCCACAACGTTTTAATAAACTGTCCAGAGTGGAACCTCACGGCAACAAAACAAAAACTAAACCTTTCTTTCTTTCTCTCTCTCTCTCTTTTTTCTTTCTTTCTTTCTTTTTTTTCTTTCTCTTTTTTCTTTCTCTCTTTCTTTCTTTCTTTCTCTCTTTTTTCTTTCTTTCTTTCTTTCTTTCTTTCTTTCTTTCTTTCTTTCTTTCCCTCTTTTTCTTTCTTTCTTTCTTTCTTTCTTTTTTCTTTCTTTCTTTCTTTCTTTTTTCTTTCTTTCTTTCTTTCTTTCTCTCTATTTTCTTTCTTTCTCTTCTTTCTTTCTTTCTCTTTCTTTTTTCTTTCTTCTTTTTTCTTTCTTCCTTTCTTTCTTTTTTCTCTTTCTTTTTTCTTTTTTCCTTTCTTTCTTTTTTCTCTTTCTTTTTTCTTTCTTTCTTTCTTTTTTTCTTTCTTTTTCTCTCTTTCCCTCTTTCTTTATTTTTCTTTCTCTTTCTTTTTTATCTTTCTTTTTCTCTTTTGTTCTTTCTTTGTTTTTTTTCTTCTTTTTTTCTCTTTCTCTCTTTCTTTTTTCTTTATTTCTTTCTCTCTCTTTTTTCTTTCTTTTTCTTTCTCTTTCTTTCTTCCTTTCTTCTCTTTCTTTCTTTCTTTCTTTTTTCTCTTTTTTTCTTTCTTTTTCTTTCTTTCTTTCTTTTTCTCTTTTTTCTTTCTTTTTCGCTCTTTCTTTCTTTTTTTTCTTTCTTTTTTTCTCTTTCTCTCTTTTTTCTTTCTTTTTTCTATTTCCCTCTTTCTTTTTCTTTCTCTTTCTTTCTGTCTCTTTTTTTCTTTTTTTTCTTTTTGTTATTTTTGTTAGTGTCTTTTTCTTTCTTACTCTTTCTTTGTCGGTTTATAAAATAAGGGGCACCCCTGTGAAACCTGTTGCTCTTGTTAGATCTTGTTAGATCTTGTTAGATCTTGTTAGATCTTGAGCAGTGAAGGTTCTTGCCTGAGCTGGCAGAGTGTCAGAAGCTGTAGGAAGCAGCTGGTGAGTTTTATTGGACGTTCTTCTTCTTCAGCTGGTTTCGTTCCATCACGTGGGGGCCGTGAATCCCATCATGTCAGGTTACATAACTCACAAACGATTATTTTAATCAGAGTCCAGTTCAGCAGCAGGAGTTTGTGTTTAATCATCTCCTGATGCTTGAATTTTTTGACCGTGTTGTAAATTAGTTTGGATTTTAGATCTCTAAATCCTGACCTCTGTATTAAAACATGTTTGACTTATCAGATTCTCCTCATCATGGGGGGCACCCCGTGTGACCTTCTGTGACTCTGATGTAGTCCATGTGCTTCAAGGTTGGATGTATTGTTCGTTATGGATCAGGGTTGGATAGAATTTTAATAAAATGATTCAGCTTATCGATTCCGGGGAAGAAAAAGAATACATATCGTTTTGAAAACTGCAGGGGCTTTTTTTAGCGAGAGAAAGAGTGGAACCTCACGGCAACAAAACCTCAGTCACCGCGGTAAATCCTGAACTATGTAACACATGTCCATAGTTCTCCCGGGTAAGGCGAAATATTCCCGAAAAGGTTTATAACCGGATCTTCTTTGCGTGGTCTCAGCCTGAGTTTGTTGGTTTATTCGCCTAATATGAAAACGTGCCATTTTTTTAAGGTTTATTTCTTTGTTTCTACTCATTTCTGTTGGACTAAATTATTTTGTTTCATAATTAGGGCGGCACAGGGGGTTCGGTGGGGCGGCAAGAAGGTCCCGGGTTCGATCCCAGGGCGGGGCGGCCTGGGTCCTTTCTGTGTGGAGTCTGCACGTCCTCCTCGTGTCTGCGTGGGTTTACTCCGGGTACTCCGGTTTCCTCCCACAGTCCAAAGGCATGCGTGTTAGGTT
>JAUZST010011659.1:0-11798 GCA_034779995.1 Parotocinclus haroldoi
TATATATATATAAATTTAACATAGAATTTTATTATATAATACTATATGTTGAAGGTATATTTATAAAAAATGTGAAAGATTAACAAAAATAATTACCCTTTTTTTTTTAAAGATTTAAAAGCATGACAAAATACAACTGCACTTGACGCACTTTTCATAAAATGATTTTAGATTTAGAAATGGCGTTGATTAAAATACGCCTCACTGTTTTGAAGCAGATTCACAAAGGCATGACATGAATAAAGCCGTGATTGTATCTAATAAAAAAAAAGCTTGATATTTGCACAGTTCTACGCTAACACGACAGACCCACGCCCCCTTTCTCTGAGTGACACTGACATGCCTTCTAATGAATGGTCACTTCATAAATGCCAGTAAAGAAGACACACACTCGTTTGGTAGTGAAGGAAGAGACAAATAGCGTTTTATATCTGTCATAACAAGCTATTTAAAAGCACATCAGCTTTAACTTGATTGTCTTATCAGTCTGCGGTTCTGACGTTTCCCCTCAAGGAAGTGAAGTCTCTCTCTCAGACCCATCAAACCCGACATAAAAAACGACTGTAGGCGCAAACTTAAAAATTCAACTGCTTTGAAGCAAACAATGGTGCTTATTTTGTTACAAAACAAGCTTTGTGTTAATAATCCTGGCCAACAAACGTCCATAAAAACGTCTTGAAATCATTTAGTTATATACTTATATCTTTTCCTGAAGCTTTAAATACTTACCGAAAGCAAACAATTAGGTAGAGCAATACCATATTTCTCTCTGCCTTTTAAAACTGCAATTCTCTTTTCTGTCAGCAGGCGTCGCAGGGGTTCGCTAGTACTAGTTTTCTGTCATTGATATCCCGAGTTTCCCCCCCCATGTTTTTAAACTTAATCGGTGTTTTGGAGTTACTGAACATATCTGCGCCTCGGTTTTTATTTGAAAAGGACACAAAGCCTTTGGATAAAGAGGGACGAACAGCTTTTAAGTGTTGCGTAACGATACAAACTCCATCGCTGAATGGAAATTGGGAGTTTGTGTCCCAAAACGTGCGAAAGAAACCCAAAAAAAGGTAGTTCCTCAGAGGGTAGTTCTTCCCCGAAAAAGTCCCTAGAACGGTCTGGAGCAAAAGCGGATCTGAACGGAGAAGCTAAAAGAAAAAAATCTTTCCCAGTCATTACGGTGCAAGAAAGAGCTAACTGTCATAAAGTTAATATAAACTACAAACTCTCTTTTAAGCTCCGGGGGTAGGAGGGTGGGGGCGGGTGGGTGAGGGACCCTCCTACCCCCGGAAACCCCCCAAATCAAAAATACTTGACATATGTAAATAAGAATCACCCTCAGGTCTGGTGAGCTATAAAAGAGCAATCTCTACGAGATGTTCCAAAGCACCCTATAATGGCTACTGCACCGGCTCCAAAAAAAAAAAAAACAGCAACTGTCCTTGTTAATGATAATAAAACCCATAAAGATGCCATACTTTGGGGTTTTAGTGCCATATGTAAAACACACTCTCCCACACTTCATGCCCCCCTCAGGGGGAAAACAGTCGTGCCCAGGGTTGATTAATCAATACGCCGATCGATAAGAGCCTGTTCGTGTGCGGTGTTCCTTTTGAGCTGGAATGAGTTTGTCCATTTTTATCACGCAACATGTTTGTATGGCTTACATCTCTCGATCGCTTCTCTTGAGACATGGGACGAAGCAGGCTTTAAAATAATGCTAAATAAGTGTCTAAAATTAGGCACAGGCCCGCAACTCGTATATAATAAACAAACTCAAATAAACGAAGGCAGGAGTCATCCTCAGCGCACCACACGGTCTGAACCGCACAGCAAGCGCTCCGTTTATATCACGACCTCGGCGCGGTGAAGTCACGCCTCTTAGCGCTGCCCGGCGGTCGAACGCAAAGCCTCAGCGGTTCGTTTCAGTCATGATGCAAGCACTGAGAAATATGGACTCTCCCGAAGCCAGTAGAATGACCCTTCTCATTTTGGCGGAGGCGGACTGGGAGAGAAGCAGCCGACTACGCATTAAACCGTGCAGCTTCTGGCGAGTCGGACATCTGGAGTCAGACATCAAGCCATGATTTCAGGTTGTGATCTTAGCAAGGCTGCAGAGCGTAGAGAAAGTATGACGTCGTTATAACGGAAGGCACGGATCCCTTAATCATTTCCATTCTTCTGTTACTGACTGGGCAGCACAGTGGTGCTTCACAGCAAGAAGGTCCCGGGTTCAGTCCCAGTGTCTGCGTTGGTTTACTCCGGGTACTCCGGTTTCCTCCCACAGCCCGAAAACACGCGTGTTTGGTTTGGTGTCTCTAAAGTAGCCCTTACTGTGTGACTGTGTGTACCCTATGATGGATTGGCGCCCGGTCTAGGTTTGTTCCTGCCATTCTGTGCCCAGAGTTGCCGGGTGGGCACCGGCTGGCCCGCCACCTTGTGTGGATGAAGCGGAAGATAATGAATAAATGAATGAATGAATGAATGAATTAATGAATGATTAGTGATTGCAAACTTTATCTGAAGCGCTTGTGCGAGTGAGAAATGTTAAAGTCGGAGTTTGTAGATCACGAGCGGCTCGGTCGGGTTTAAGCCGGACTTAACAGATCCAGGAACGAAGCTCCGATCGGCCGCGGACGGCGTTTGAGAGAAAGACGGCGAGTTTAAAGACGGGGGAACGACGTGCTGGAGAAAATCAGAAAGAAAAGAAGGATCTGATGGAAGAGAGGAAGCTGCTGATGCTGTATAAGCGTCCCGTAACATTTCTGACTGATCCCCAACATCAAAACCAGCTACAAGATCGGGTCACTTTGTCTTTCATCTCAATATTCAGAAGGAGTTTTTGTATCTTTGCTTTGTAGTAACATCTGAACCTGAGTTCAGCTTCAGGCTCATCCCTGACCACACCATGTTACTGATGCTTAGCCAAATTCAGGCTCCCTTCTATCTGGGAGATTTGCTTCAAACCCCAAACCATAACCCAACTGTGAAAACGATCGCAGTCCATTATTTTTTGTCTTTTCTTCCATTGTAACCGGGCAACTTTGCGAGAAAGAATGAGAAGAAACTCTGCTTTGTATGTTCTTGCTATGCAGTTCCTTGTGGAGTCTTCTTTCGGAAATTGTTTGTGAAGGACTTGCGTTGACTCTTCGGATTCCTAGAATCGTCTTGTTTTGTCTTGCTGTGACAATAATTTAGGGAATTTCCCGTGCTTTTAGACCCGTGTTCATCCTCGCGCGGCGCCATCTGCAGGAGCCTGAAGTTACTGCAACCGCAAAGACGCAAGGTGACTCGTTTAATGTCCGGGTAGCTCAGCAGAAAAAACTGTCAACAGACAGAAAGTTGATTTTTTTTTATCCCTTATTGATGATTATCTTCTATGAGCTGCTGCCTCATCACTCGATTCGACTGGACCTTTCCATATTTAATGTAACGTTCTTGATGAAAGCGACGCGGCATGTTTTGGGATCGCATCACATCTTTAACGGGACTTTTCATGAGGCTGAGAGCGATACATTTCCTCGCCCTTGTGGCTTTTCGGGTTCAGGTTTGGACCGATTTGCTTAGCAGGATCGTAATTGTGAAAATGGGCAGCTCATAACCAACTCGGTCTGAGTCAGAAAAAAAGTCGTGTCTTCTGTGTGCAACAGAACAAAATTGGGGTCGGGGGTTTAAAAGTTAAACGTTTTTTTTTTGTCCCTGAAAGAAACCGATTCTCTTGTTTATTGCCTTCTGCATGCACTTACACGGAGCATAAATGTTGCTTTGTATTTAATAAATGAAGTTAAGGTTGCACGTCCCTACAGGTGCCGAACTGCAACCCTTCTGCCTGTGAGAACATTTTGCAGAGGTGTGAAACAAAAGCAGACTGCTGAACAGGAAATCGTTGTGGTATCCTCCCTAAGAATACCGCTTTCTTAATGCATTACAGGGGTTATTTACGCCGTTAAATATCACAAACGCACCTTTTCAGACCTAAAGTCGGCCGTTGCGTTGCGTTGCGTACATTTCACGTAACGGAACTGTAACGTTGTAACATCAGAGAAAACGATTAAATGCGTTGGAATGTCTGATCACAGGACGCTACGATGTTTTACTTAAGGTCTGCAATGTGTCGGTGAAGCCTCAGAAAAGTTTGTGAACCCCGTTTTAATGCCAGGACACTCAAGTCAAGCCAGACTTATTTCTGGAACATTTTTTTTTTTGTCTCAAAGCATCTTAACAGTTTCATTGTGTCTTCTCATATCTAAGGCCAATCCCAAACTGAGCAAGCCTAGGGTAACAGTGGAAAGAAAAAACTCCCTAAACCTTGGGAGGACCGGGACTTTAAAAGAGTTGCCAAGGCGATGTAGGTAAGAATTAAACTACGTTATCTAAGTAACAGGTTTAAACGAACAGAAAATAGCTGTTAGCAGAGAGAACCTATATAAAAATATAATAATGAATAATAGCGGCAGTGAAAACGGATGCTCACCTGGGAATTATTTAGTCCGGCACACTGAGTCACTGTAAGATCTTGTGTATGTGACACCAGACCCTGCCAGAAGGCATCGCCTGGGGTGGGGTAGCATGGGGTACCACCCTTTGATATGACCTATGTTAACTTTAGTCATGTTCATCCATGGCGTAACAAAAGGCAAACACTCACTCTCTGGCTTAAACCATTTTACAGTCGTGGGAAGGACAGGGCCCAACGGGCAGCACAGGGAGCAAGGCGGGTACAAACGTGTATATTTGATTCCTGGGCCTTCCGGCCCATAGCCCAGTACCTGAAATGCTAGGTTACCACAGTCCCCGGAGCGCACGTACCTTAGAGACGCTAATTTCTTACCCAAAGTACCCAGAGGAGCAGGGGAAGAGTGTGGGCTCGATCCCGAGACTCTGGGGCTGTGAGGCGACGTCCCTAACCAAGCACGACCCGTAAACGAACACATAACATCAAATGACCTCACTAATGAGAGGTGGCAAAAGTGTGCATATTGTTTACTCAAGTAAAAGTTCTACTAATCTGATTTTTTTTTTTAAAAAAAACGTATAAAACTGAAGTATAAAAGTCAAAAAGTCATCTCCACTTTTGATGCAGGAGGCCTTATAAATGAGGGTAAGAGCTACAGAGCCAGGACACTGAGGCGACCTAACGGTTCGTTTGACAACGACATAAATCAGCTCCACAAAAAAAAAATAAATAAACATACAGATGATCTTCTCATCTTTATCTCACCACGGCAACAGCAGAATCGAAACATTTTCAGACGCGAGGAAGGAGAACATACAAAATACTGTTGTTTTTTTTTTTTTATTAAATAAGTAAGTAGACGTGGTGATGTTCAGTAATGAACCACATCCTGACACTGAACCCGAACTACAAATCTCATCGACAACCTGAAACTGTCACTGCGTTTTAGTCCAGCAAATTTAATTCACCAGTTTTTCTTTCTACGCTCCTCCATTTAAAAATACTTACGCAAAACCTGAAGAAACAAGATATAGCTTTTAATATACCTTTATACCTTAATATACCCTCATATATTTTCATGACAGAGGTAGAATAAAATATAATATACATATATACTCCCCAAAATAACTGTAGTAGTAACGTATAGTACTGTGCAAATTATATATACAGTATATACTTTGGCATCCTGGTGAAGCTGCCAGAAGTGTAAGGGGAGGAGACACTAAATACTACTCACTGTAGAATGTGTTTCAGATTTTTTTTATCTTAAATTCTGCATATATAATCTATAAATGTATTCTAATAAAGAGACTGAGAAGCGTAGATCTAACTAGAACTAATTTAATGTAATCTAATCCAAGAGTGACCTAAGACTTTTGTACTTGTACTTTTGTATGTATTTTATTCGACTCCTGTAGTTTTGCATAAGTATTTTATATATTTATATATATATATATATATAAATATATAAAATACTTATGCAAAACTACAGGAGTCGAATAAAATACATACAAAAGTACAAGTACAAAAGTCTTAGGTCACTCTTGGATTAGATTACATTAAATTAGTTCTAGTTAGATCTACGCTTCTCAGTCTCTTTATTAGAATACATTTATAGATTATATATGCAGAATTTAAGATAAAAAAAATCTGAAACACATTCTACAGTGAGTAGTATTTAGTGTCTCCTCCCCTTACACTTCTGGCAGCTTCACCAGGATGCCAAAGTATATACTGTATATATAATTTGCACAGTACTATACGTTACTACTACAGTTATTTTGGGGAGTATATATGTATATTATATTTTATTCTACCTCTGTCATGAAAATATATGAGGGTATATTAAGGTATAAAGGTATATTAAAAGCTATATCTTGTTTCTTCAGGTTTTGCGTAAGTATTTTTAAATGGAGGAGCGTAGAAAGAAAAACTGGTGAATTAAATTTGCTGGACTAAAACGCAGTGACAGTTTCAGGTTGTCGATGAGATTTGTAGTTCGGGTTCAGTGTCAGGATGTGGTTCATTACTGAACATCACCACGTCTACTTACTTATTTAATAAAAAAAAAAAAACAACAGTATTTTGTATGTTCTCCTTCCTCGCGTCTGAAAATGTTTCGATTCTGCTGTTGCCGTGGTGAGATAAAGATGAGAAGATCATCTGTATGTTTATTTATTTTTTTTTTGTGGAGCTGATTTATGTCGTTGTCAAACGAACCGTTAGGTCGCCTCAGTGTCCTGGCTCTGTAGCTCTTACCCTCATTTATAAGGCCTCCTGCATCAAAAGTGGAGATGACTTTTTGACTTTTATACTTCAGTTTTATACGTTTTTTTTAAAAAAAAAAATCAGATTAGTAGAACTTTTACTTGAGTAAACAATATGCACACTTTTGCCACCTCTCATTAGTGAGGTCATTTGATGTTATGTGTTCGTTTACGGGTCGTGCTTGGTTAGGGACGTCGCCTCACAGCCCCAGAGTCTCGGGATCGAGCCCACACTCTTCCCCTGCTCCTCTGGGTACTTTGGGTAAGAAATTAGCGTCTCTAAGGTACGTGCGCTCCGGGGACTGTGGTAACCTAGCATTTCAGGTACTGGGCTATGGGCCGGAAGGCCCAGGAATCAAATATACACGTTTGTACCCGCCTTGCTCCCTGTGCTGCCCGTTGGGCCCTGTCCTTCCCACGACTGTAAAATGGTTTAAGCCAGAGAGTGAGTGTTTGCCTTTTGTTACGCCATGGATGAACATGACTAAAGTTAACATAGGTCATATCAAAGGGTGGTACCCCATGCTACCCCACCCCAGGCGATGCCTTCTGGCAGGGTCTGGTGTCACATACACAAGATCTTACAGTGACTCAGTGTGCCGGACTAAATAATTCCCAGGTGAGCATCCGTTTTCACTGCCGCTATTATTCATTATTATATTTTTATATAGGTTCTCTCTGCTAACAGCTATTTTCTGTTCGTTTAAACCTGTTACTTAGATAACGTAGTTTAATTCTTACCTACATCGCCTTGGCAACTCTTTTAAAGTCCCGGTCCTCCCAAGGTTTAGGGAGTTTTTTCTTTCCACTGTTACCCTAGGCTTGCTCAGTTTGGGATTGGCCTTAGATATGAGAAGACACAATGAAACTGTTAAGATGCTTTGAGACAAAAAAAAAAATGTTCCAGAAATAAGTCTGGCTTGACTTGAGTGTCCTGGCATTAAAACGGGGTTCACAAACTTTTCTGAGGCTTCACCGACACATTGCAGACCTTAAGTAAAACATCGTAGCGTCCTGTGATCAGACATTCCAACGCATTTAATCGTTTTCTCTGATGTTACAACGTTACAGTTCCGTTACGTGAAATGTACGCAACGCAACGCAACGGCCGACTTTAGGTCTGAAAAGGTGCGTTTGTGATATTTAACGGCGTAAATAACCCCTGTAATGCATTAAGAAAGCGGTATTCTTAGGGAGGATACCACAACGATTTCCTGTTCAGCAGTCTGCTTTTGTTTCACACCTCTGCAAAATGTTCTCACAGGCAGAAGGGTTGCAGTTCGGCACCTGTAGGGACGTGCAACCTTAACTTCATTTATTAAATACAAAGCAACATTTATGCTCCGTGTAAGTGCATGCAGAAGGCAATAAACAAGAGAATCGGTTTCTTTCAGGGACAAAAAAAAAACGTTTAACTTTTAAACCCCCGACCCCAATTTTGTTCTGTTGCACACAGAAGACACGACTTTTTTTCTGACTCAGACCGAGTTGGTTATGAGCTGCCCATTTTCACAATTACGATCCTGCTAAGCAAATCGGTCCAAACCTGAACCCGAAAAGCCACAAGGGCGAGGAAATGTATCGCTCTCAGCCTCATGAAAAGTCCCGTTAAAGATGTGATGCGATCCCAAAACATGCCGCGTCGCTTTCATCAAGAACGTTACATTAAATATGGAAAGGTCCAGTCGAATCGAGTGATGAGGCAGCAGCTCATAGAAGATAATCATCAATAAGGGATAAAAAAAAATCAACTTTCTGTCTGTTGACAGTTTTTTCTGCTGAGCTACCCGGACATTAAACGAGTCACCTTGCGTCTTTGCGGTTGCAGTAACTTCAGGCTCCTGCAGATGGCGCCGCGCGAGGATGAACACGGGTCTAAAAGCACGGGAAATTCCCTAAATTATTGTCACAGCAAGACAAAACAAGACGATTCTAGGAATCCGAAGAGTCAACGCAAGTCCTTCACAAACAATTTCCGAAAGAAGACTCCACAAGGAACTGCATAGCAAGAACATACAAAGCAGAGTTTCTTCTCATTCTTTCTCGCAAAGTTGCCCGGTTACAATGGAAGAAAAGACAAAAAATAATGGACTGCGATCGTTTTCACAGTTGGGTTATGGTTTGGGGTTTGAAGCAAATCTCCCAGATAGAAGGGAGCCTGAATTTGGCTAAGCATCAGTAACATGGTGTGGTCAGGGATGAGCCTGAAGCTGAACTCAGGTTCAGATGTTACTACAAAGCAAAGATACAAAAACTCCTTCTGAATATTGAGATGAAAGACAAAGTGACCCGATCTTGTAGCTGGTTTTGATGTTGGGGATCAGTCAGAAATGTTACGGGACGCTTATACAGCATCAGCAGCTTCCTCTCTTCCATCAGATCCTTCTTTTCTTTCTGATTTTCTCCAGCACGTCGTTCCCCCGTCTTTAAACTCGCCGTCTTTCTCTCAAACGCCGTCCGCGGCCGATCGGAGCTTCGTTCCTGGATCTGTTAAGTCCGGCTTAAACCCGACCGAGCCGCTCGTGATCTACAAACTCCGACTTTAACATTTCTCACTCGCACAAGCGCTTCAGATAAAGTTTGCAATCACTAATCATTCATTAATTCATTCATTCATTCATTCATTTATTCATTATCTTCCGCTTCATCCACACAAGGTGGCGGGCCAGCCGGTGCCCACCCGGCAACTCTGGGCACAGAATGGCAGGAACAAACCTAGACCGGGCGCCAATCCATCATAGGGTACACACAGTCACACAGTAAGGGCTACTTTAGAGACACCAAACCAAACACGCGTGTTTTCGGGCTGTGGGAGGAAACCGGAGTACCCGGAGTAAACCAACGCAGACACTGGGACTGAACCCGGGACCTTCTTGCTGTGAAGCACCACTGTGCTGCCCAGTCAGTAACAGAAGAATGGAAATGATTAAGGGATCCGTGCCTTCCGTTATAACGACGTCATACTTTCTCTACGCTCTGCAGCCTTGCTAAGATCACAACCTGAAATCATGGCTTGATGTCTGACTCCAGATGTCCGACTCGCCAGAAGCTGCACGGTTTAATGCGTAGTCGGCTGCTTCTCTCCCAGTCCGCCTCCGCCAAAATGAGAAGGGTCATTCTACTGGCTTCGGGAGAGTCCATATTTCTCAGTGCTTGCATCATGACTGAAACGAACCGCTGAGGCTTTGCGTTCGACCGCCGGGCAGCGCTAAGAGGCGTGACTTCACCGCGCCGAGGTCGTGATATAAACGGAGCGCTTGCTGTGCGGTTCAGACCGTGTGGTGCGCTGAGGATGACTCCTGCCTTCGTTTATTTGAGTTTGTTTATTATATACGAGTTGCGGGCCTGTGCCTAATTTTAGACACTTATTTAGCATTATTTTAAAGCCTGCTTCGTCCCATGTCTCAAGAGAAGCGATCGAGAGATGTAAGCCATACAAACATGTTGCGTGATAAAAATGGACAAACTCATTCCAGCTCAAAAGGAACACCGCACACGAACAGGCTCTTATCGATCGGCGTATTGATTAATCAACCCTGGGCACGACTGTTTTCCCCCTGAGGGGGGCATGAAGTGTGGGAGAGTGTGTTTTACATATGGCACTAAAACCCCAAAGTATGGCATCTTTATGGGTTTTATTATCATTAACAAGGACAGTTGCTGTTTTTTTTTTTTTTGGAGCCGGTGCAGTAGCCATTATAGGGTGCTTTGGAACATCTCGTAGAGATTGCTCTTTTATAGCTCACCAGACCTGAGGGTGATTCTTATTTACATATGTCAAGTATTTTTGATTTGGGGGGTTTCCGGGGGTAGGAGGGTCCCTCACCCACCCGCCCCCACCCTCCTACCCCCGGAGCTTAAAAGAGAGTTTGTAGTTTATATTAACTTTATGACAGTTAGCTCTTTCTTGCACCGTAATGACTGGGAAAGATTTTTTTCTTTTAGCTTCTCCGTTCAGATCCGCTTTTGCTCCAGACCGTTCTAGGGACTTTTTCGGGGAAGAACTACCCTCTGAGGAACTACCTTTTTTTGGGTTTCTTTCGCACGTTTTGGGACACAAACTCCCAATTTCCATTCAGCGATGGAGTTTGTATCGTTACGCAACACTTAAAAGCTGTTCGTCCCTCTTTATCCAAAGGCTTTGTGTCCTTTTCAAATAAAAACCGAGGCGCAGATATGTTCAGTAACTCCAAAACACCGATTAAGTTTAAAAACATGGGGGGGGAAACTCGGGATATCAATGACAGAAAACTAGTACTAGCGAACCCCTGCGACGCCTGCTGACAGAAAAGAGAATTGCAGTTTTAAAAGGCAGAGAGAAATATGGTATTGCTCTACCTAATTGTTTGCTTTCGGTAAGTATTTAAAGCTTCAGGAAAAGATATAAGTATATAACTAAATGATTTCAAGACGTTTTTATGGACGTTTGTTGGCCAGGATTATTAACACAAAGCTTGTTTTGTAACAAAATAAGCACCATTGTTTGCTTCAAAGCAGTTGAATTTTTAAGTTTGCGCCTACAGTCGTTTTTTATGTCGGGTTTGATGGGTCTGAGAGAGAGACTTCACTTCCTTGAGGGGAAACGTCAGAACCGCAGACTGATAAGACAATCAAGTTAAAGCTGATGTGCTTTTAAATAGCTTGTTATGACAGATATAAAACGCTATTTGTCTCTTCCTTCACTACCAAACGAGTGTGTGTCTTCTTTACTGGCATTTATGAAGTGACCATTCATTAGAAGGCATGTCAGTGTCACTCAGAGAAAGGGGGCGTGGGTCTGTCGTGTTAGCGTAGAACTGTGCAAATATCAAGCTTTTTTTTTATTAGATACAATCACGGCTTTATTCATGTCATGCCTTTGTGAATCTGCTTCAAAACAGTGAGGCGTATTTTAATCAACGCCATTTCTAAATCTAAAATCATTTTATGAAAAGTGCGTCAAGTGCAGTTGTATTTTGTCATGCTTTTAAATCTTTAAAAAAAAAAGGGTAATTATTTTTGTTAATCTTTCACATTTTTTATAAATATACCTTCAACATATAGTATTATATAATAAAATTCTATGTTAAATTTATATATATATA
>JAUZST010011660.1:0-11798 GCA_034779995.1 Parotocinclus haroldoi
TTACATTTTCCAGCATTTAGCAGACGCTCTTATCCAGAGCGACTTACAATTAATACAGTCTTACTTTTTTTTTTTTTGGTAGAACATATGTTTGTAGAAAAAATGACCATTGAGATGTAAATAATTACCTCAATAGTAATCAAGTGTGCATTGATATTTTGGACACTTCTCCATCTACCAGCTCAACACATGAGTGAGTCTGAGTTGTGATTTCTTTTATTTGAAGATTACACATTTATTCCTTTATTTAGATAACATATCTGCAAAAACATGCAAATTAAATTAACTAAAACATGTAGATTGTCTGTGGTATGCTTCAAGACAGAAATGGCACTTCAGCAATTAAAATATGTTGTTGTCATATCTGTAATTGTTTATTTGCTTGTAAAAAAAATCCTGTGGGTGAATATCCTTAAAGTGTGGTGATTCACTAATTTTTGCCAGAGGTAGTAAGCTACTATTTCTTTCAGAGATCCATGAGTTCCTATTCCCTGTAGAGAAACTATAAGCTGCTACTCCTATTCAAGGGACTACAAGCTACTAATCCTTGAAGAGGCTTATAAGCTGCTATTCTTATTCAGGGGACTACAAGCTGTTACTCATTTTCATAGGAATAAGAGCTGCTTTGAGACAATGTATTGCAAAAATGCTATATAAATACATTTCTGTTTTGTGTACAGTAGATTTTTCCTTCCAATGCCAGACATGCAAAAGTAACACTAGGAAGAACAGCAAGCACTGCTGCAGCCCATGAAACTGTGTCAGACATATTACCCTGTAAAAATCTATTTTAAGAGAGTAGCACTACTTCCATATATACTGCGCACAAAAGTTTGAGGATACTCCAAAATGAAATATCCCTTAAATATTGTGATATATATTGTAGCTATATTTTATTAATGACATTATATAATTAAATGTCTTTTTCAATCATGCAACCTACTATTGGCAGTAAAGAGGTTGACTGTACAGAAAACTGATAAATTTACTTAGCACCAAGATAGACTATTCAAGAATCTCTCTTTGTTGCTCTATCAGAACATATGGCTCTCACTCGCTCTCTCTATCTCTCTAAAAAAATCCCAAAACAAACAAAATATTGTCTACAAGCTTTAGGCATCAAGATGCCATTATCAATATGCAGGGGACACCCATAACTTCTGGGAGAGGTGGGGTGTTTGGATTGTGTCTCCCATAGTGCTATAGCAAGTTCAGAGATTAATATCCGTTTGTATGAATTGTTATTCACTGATCTTTTGTCCAAATGCAGTGCTATCAGACACAACACAGCTGTCCTCCAGCATCACACAGCACACACATCAATCAATTGGAATTATCTAAAGGAGAAAATAAAAAAAACTGCGGATATTACTCAAGACTGTGCAAGTCTGCTGCGGGCTTATTCCCAGACAAAAAAACAACTGTGCTAATGAATATTATGTAAGAACAAACAACCTTTTATGCAGTTCATATTGTTACAAAAGTTCCACAAAAGCAAAAATAAATTCGCAAGCAAAATTCGTATTTTCAAGAGTAGAAAGTATATGACTAAACTAAACTGAAAAATGTATCAAATATAAATTTAAAACCTTAAAAAAATTATTTGCATTTTTAATTTTTGTTAGTTAAATTTGCTTGTCTTTGTTTAAATCTTTTGTTTTGCTTCTGAATTTTGGAACAGTTTTCACAGGTTGGAGGGACTTGATCTTGATTCTCCATTGGTCACTGATTTTGGACTGACCTCCATTTCAAACATGGTGGAACAACAAAGGGAGTTTTTCTCTAGTGGTTTCAGAGTCACATAATGTATTACTTTAATTCTTTTCCTTTCCACTGTCACCCCAGGCTTGCTCAATTAAGTCTTTGGATCTAGATATTTGACAGAAAAAGAGACAATGCTCTGCTGTAAAAAGCACTATATAAATAAATACACTAGCTATAGAACTAATGGCCCAGTATGCATTCCATTTGATTGTTAATTTATTTTCCTATCCATGTATATTGTTTAGGGTTGTAGGGTGTCCAGGGAACAAGGCAGGAACAACTCAATCCATTGTAGGGTACTCACACAATTGAAAAAGCTATAGAATAAGGACAATCAAAAAACCTAAAACAAATGTCTTTGAAATGTGGAAGGAATCCGAAGTAAACCCACATGGACATGGGGACATGCAGACTCCACAAAGAAAGGATCCAGGCTGATCCACCTAGTATCAAATCCCTCTCTGTGAGGTGACAGCATTTAGCAGCTTTTTGCACTTCTACTTTAAATAAGAAAGCTGCTTTAAATAGGAACATTTGGCAAATTATTAAGTGCAACCTTAAATGCATGACTAATCAGTTTGAGGCTTAAAACAACAGGTGCAAATAATCTAACTTTTCTACACTCTGAACTCACCCGTTCTGCAGACTGTGCTGTTCCAAAGAAGATTGGTATGAAGGCAAGCCAGATGATGCAAGTGGTGTACATAGTAAATCCAATAGGCTTAGCCTCATTGAAGGTCTCTGGAACTCCTCTAGTCTTGATAGCGTAAACAGTGCACGTGACCATCAAAAGAATGCTATAACCCAAGGAACAGATGAGTGATAGATCCGATATGTCGCATTTTAGCACACCACGGGCATTTTCAGGATCCTGTGTGCGCTGCTCACCATAATCCACAAATGTGTGTGGTGGGTCGGCAATAAACCACACCAGCACGCCCATAAGCTGTACTGAGATCAGGCTGAAGGTAATAACCAGCTGGGAGGCAGGACTGATAAAACGTGGTGCAGCAACTGAGCGCTTCCCCTGCTCGAAAATGCGGTGGATGCGGTTGGTTTTGGTCAGCAGGGCAGCATAGCTGAAACACATGCCTAGGCCAATGAAGAGCCTTCGAAAGGAGCACACAGCCACCCCAGGTGCTGCAATCATGGGAAAGGTTGTGATATAGCAGAGGAATATTCCAGTCAGCAGAACATAGCTCATCTCCCTTCCTGAAGCACGGACAATTGGGGTGTCATTGTAGCGTATAAATGTGACTATCACAAATGTGGTGGTAAGGATGCCCAGAAGAGCAATGAAAACAGGCACCACAGCCCAGGCAGAGTGCCACTCCAGCTTGATGATGGTTATAGGTTGGCAGCCAGTACGGTTGTGGTCTGGCCGTTGTTCATATGGACACAACTGACATGTAAACTCACTGGCCTGGTAGTGGTAGCCCTCACAACGCTCACAGTGCCAGCAGCAGGGCACACCCTTTACCACCTTCTTCCTTTCACCAGCCCGACAGGGCAGGCTGCACACTGAGGCTGGCACAGATGAACTGCCACTTGTCCACTGCATGCTATTCATCTGTAGAAGTACAGCAGCATAATTAATATACATTAGCAATATAATAAATAAATAAGAGCTGCAATACTGGAATTCAATCAATTAAATTCACATTTATTCATGTATTATGTTATTTTGGAATAAATTATTTGAAATAATTTTATTTGAATAAATTATTGAAATAAATTTAGTACATTTTTCTGCAGAACAGATCGTCGCACTCCAGGACTAGAGACGCACTGAAGCGCTTCATTCAAGATTAAAGGTTTTCTTTAACCCCAAATCAAATCAAGAGTTGGGACAGTATGGAAATGCATTAAAAGCACAGTTGTGAACCTGAGATCTTTATGTTTTGTCTGGTCAACTATGTTTTGTCTGGTCAATCCATTTCTGCATCTTAAGCCTGTGATGGGAGGTAATTATAACTAGAAGATGTGTGACGATATAATTGGAATGTTTAAAAATAACATATCTCAAAATATTGGAAAATATTTGCATATTTCTCTCTATATATTCACCAATGCCACCTAAAACTTTACTGTGCAAAAAAGCCTCATGTTAACCATGTCCATAAGCAACTTCTCTGGGATTGGAGGAACCTAAGATGGAAAATCATACAGTGGAAATGTGTATCAGCAAAATCAGGTCAGATAAATGTGGTCAGATTAATTAGTTGTTGTTTTTTTTGCAAATCCATGCATGGTGCTTGCTCACAAAGACCATGCATCAAGTCCAAAAGCCAGGGTCATTGTATGGGGCTGTGTTAGGAAAGTGATGGCAGCATTAAAATTAAAATCAAAATCAGACATTATTGGCCAGGTACGCTCAAACATACAAGAAAATTGATAGATAGATAACTTTATTCATTCAAGGGGAAAATTCAAGAAGGTTATTTGCCTTTGGTTGTACATACAAAAACTACAATAAGGACAATCACACACATACACACACATTTGCACAGCCATACCTGTAAACATTAGCAAGTGTGATTTACATTATATGTTAAAATAATACAGTTGTATATGCAATAGCAAAAAGTAAAAAAACATAAATAAGAAATAAGAAAAATTTAAATGTCCATTTTTTATTTTGTTATGTCCTTAAATAGGTTAAAAAGGTGCAAACGTCCTGTGGATTACCAGCCCTGTGGTGTTTATTAATGTAGAAATTATTTTATAGCAACCTATGTTCATCTTTTCCAGGGATGTTCATACATTTTTCAACATAAGAATGCAAAATCACATGCTGCACACATTAAACAGGCATGGACACAGAAGATAATGGTACGAGTACAGGACTGGCTTGTCTGCAGTCTTGACCTGGCCCCAAATGAGATAATTTTTAAACAAAAAATTTACCAGAGATCTAGTACTATTGCACATCTTAAGATGTGTTTGCAGAGAGAATGGGTCTACATAACATCTATAATTATTTGGTTTCCTCTGTGCCAAAACATATTTTAAGTGTGGTGAACAGGAATGGCAACATTACAAAGTTATATGTGCTTTACTGTGCCAATTTTTTTATGTAGCAGGAGAAAAATGCAGAAATTGATGTTTATAAACAAATTGACTGGAATTGGCCAGAGAGAATATAAAATATCTTAGGGTTATACCGTCAAAAATGAAATAAAATTTTAAGTAAATGTAAGAAACACTCTGCGTTTTTATATACAATTTCCATACTTTCCCAACCTTTTCTGACTTGCAGTTGTATATCATTCAAGCCCTACTACCTTAATAAACTTTTGGATTCGTTACTAAAAAACTTTGCAACTCCATATTTAGGCCTACTGTCTGTCTTTTTGGGTGATTTCGATCAAAGTTAATCTTAAGCGCATTTAATCTTACTAACAGTAAACATGACATAGCTTAAACAGACCACACATATTAACTGAAATGTAATGAATGTCTTTACTTACATTTAAATGAAGTTGATCTGTCCAGTGCCCAATGACCTTGTACTCAGCAACTGAGTTGTTTGTAATTTGATACTGGAAGATGTCATATCGTCCAGGAGCATCTCCATTCTCATTGAATGTCACAGGGGTTTTTGCACTCCCTGTTCAAAAGAATAAAAGCACACATCAAAACAACCATAGCTTGAACAACTGAACTGTTCACAGAAAAAATCTTTTTTCTTTGTATTTAATAACTAGTAAAACCCTGTTTGGCAATGGTAACATTTTGTGAAGCTGCTAAACAGACTTGTGAAAAGTGAGGAAGAATGGAAAGGGCATCACACTTGGTTTACTAGCTTGAAGTTTCTGTGATAGCTAGCTAAAAATGTAAGAATTCTTATAAATGAATGCAATTATAATAATATGAATATAGAGCAGATGTCATGATGGCATTGTGACTAGTCCTGACACTGCAGCTCCAGATATCTGCAGTTTGATTCCTAGTGTGGAGTTTGCATTGTCTCCCAATGGTCTACAAGTCTTTCCTCTGTCATTTTTAGGAAAAGCAGACTGACTCCAAATTGGAAAATTTGCCAGTGCAGAGAACAGGAGACATCGCAGCAGTGGGCTAGGTAAAAGACACTGCAGCAACCACAATCAAATCCAGAGCTAAAACATATTATCGCAGACAGCAATTCTAGTTATTCCGAAGGGTGAACACAAACCTGTTCTTGCTTCTGCATACCATGCTGAGCGTAACATTAGAAGACTGGTATAATTACCACAGTGTTTTTAAATTCTATTCCTGCATTCAGTTCTCATGCCTTCCTGGTCTGCTATGGACAGCATAAAAGATTCAAAGTCAGTAACTTCAAAATAACTTTACGAAATAAAAGGTCAAATAATTAATCAATCATCTGATATGCAAATATGTTAGTGTCTAAAATTATTAGTAACCTTATAATCAAAGTGGAGTTTGAGTTCAAACTCAGTTAGAGATGATTTTTTTATATGAATAAGCCTGACAAAATGACTCAACATAATCACTTCATCAGTGTAAGCAGTTCTTAAATCTGGCATTTTCCAAGCATTTTAGGAGGATAAGGAAGGAACAACAAACAAGCATCTCTGGAGAATGGAAAGCGATGCATCATTAAAACACCTGCAGAGAAACATCTTAGGCAGGTGTACTGAGTCTTGATGACTCAAACTAAGCTCTCTATGGAAATACAGCCAGCATGATGCAGTCATTTATGTAGTGTGAACTATTAACAACTAAAAAAGTGACAGGGTAGAACATACTCTGATATGTATTTGTGATTTCTTTAGTGGAGAGGGGCTTGCAAATTGTCACATTTTACACAGCAAAACATTAGTAATTGCTTAGCTACATAGTAGCCAATTAACATGGTGGATGCATCTTGATAAATCACTATGGTGGCACGATGGTGAAAGTGCTTAGTGCAGTCGCCGCACAGCTCCAGAGATTCCCAATTTGGTCCCAAACATGAACACCACCTGTAAGGAGTTCCTTATGGGTTTATTATAGGTGCTGCAGTTTTCTCACACATTCCAAAGACATGCTTTTGGCACGCTTTAAAGTGGCCAAGTATGAATGGGACTGACTAGTATCAAAGCAACCATGTTCTTGTTGTGAATAGCCATTAAAACTGGTACAATGTTAAATAAATAAATAAACAAAAACATAATAAATGACTAACAGTTGTACTTATGAAGATAATGTATTTGTTTTCAAAAGAAAATGCATTAGATTTTATGATTAGAATGTAATATTTTTTGCTTACATATGTTTTTCCCTTGACACCTGGACACCTATAAAAGACAATGCCACACCTGGACATAAGTGCTCTTTTTTATCAGTCAGCCTGGTAACAGACATACAGGTACTCATCTGTCCCATTCCCTTCCCTAGTTATGAGCATAATACAAATAATTCCTTGAGTGTTTTTAAATCTGGTGATTTGGCTCATATTTGGCTGATGGCACACCATCAACCAACCCTAGACCTGCCACAAAATATTGTCAGGGCACGTGAACACACACTCACTAACTTGCACTGCGATGGATTTAATGACACATAATACATGTGTAATGTGGAAGGAAACCAACAGGGGGAAAACCTCTACAGACACAGTTAGAACAGGCACCACAGGCAGTGGCCAGGAAGAAATTTAACCCAGGTCTCTGGAGCTTTAATGGGACACCACTAACCAGCTACCTTACCTGTAATGCATGTGTAAAAACTATATTAAAATGTTTCTTTTTTAGTCTTGCTTTGATTATGCTCTTGTGCACCTGTGTGTTTCCTCTTTCTTGTCATTGTGAGGGGATGAATTATGCATACATTTACTCTCTGGGTATACTGATGATCACAGTATTATAGTATTGCTGTATCTAGTAAATGCACTTGCTGTAAATATGAAGTACCTTACCATGAATTTTAAAATTGTTCAAATGACTCAACCAAAAATTTTGTTAATTCACAAAAACTAGCTGCTTGTCGCTGTGATGTCATCTGTTCTTCTAATAGCAGTTCATTGTACCAACATTACACAAGACAATCACTCAATCCAAACAATAAATCAGTTAAGTTGCTGAATATGTACTGCATTAAATTGCATTATAGTTTAATTATCAGCACCTCTGCAAGCCTCTTCCTTATGGAATGTTGGCCAATCAACCACACGATTCGCCACAAATGGTACACCTGTAATTCTGCTGCTTTAAACAAAGACTAACTCTGTGATGTAATTAGCAAGCACCAAAGATGTCCTGATTACATCAAATTTAATCACAGGTTAGACACTTTCTGTGAACTCTCAATTAGAAAGTAATTCAGCATGAGCTGCTTAAAACCTGTCTCGGTAATTGAAGAATAAATCTTTTTGAGAATTCAATTTAACACAGTAAACATTTGTCATTTAGGCTTCATAATATACATCCACAAGTGTCTGCTAGTGTCTACATTTTCCAGTATGCATTTGTTAAATCACATCTGCAGCGGAATGAATCATTCATGTCCATATGAATCACTCACGTCCAACTCAATTCCAGAGGTCTACAGTATTGCATCTGACAGTTATACTGCTGCATCACATTTCTATATAAAATGTTATTATCTCAAGTTAGTGTTGTTTATTAAACAAAGAAAATACAAATAGCTGACGTGCCACTTCATGTGTAAGAATGCATGGTAACTTTTCATATACTAGACTGGTGTACTGCAGGATTTTCACATCTTCCCATTTGGTGTTTCGTTACAGTTCTACCTACACTGCAAAAAAGCTAAACCTTTGCATGTATATTTATGTGAAGCCCCACAGCGGGAAGAACCGGTTATTATTCCACTATGTTAGAGCACTTCCAATTTAATAGATACGTTTTCCTCAGGACATTTTATTTCAACAAAAATGGCAATACAGGATATTTCTAGCAATACTTATTTTTAATGGCTGTATGCTCAAGTGAAATGTTTATCAGTTTTCTTACAGTAAAAACCAACCCATGTATAGAACTAAAGTGCCTCAGACACCAGCAGGAGCACCAAATTGCTAAAGAAAAAACATGCCACACCTATCAGCAGGAAGAGAAAGGAAATATATAGATCCTGCAGGGCATCCTCTCTTTCTCACCTATTAAAATATTGCACAAGGCTTTCTGTCTCAGTAGAGACACTAGCACTTCTCAAACACCATCACTGCGGGTTCTGTCAGAGTATTAAATCGGTTTATTGAAATGGCTTTAGCAGAATTTCTATCCTGCCTTTGAGAAGGGTATCCTCACAGGAAAAGTGTCGGAAATCTCCCTAAGGCATGACCTTCAACCTCATAAACTCACCCACAGTCTGGCAGCAATCACTCACTCTGACAGGAGGTTATATTAGAAACATTTATAAATAAATAAAAAGAGCTGGTGAATGTGGATGGAGAGTCGGAGCTGGCTATGACTACATCTTTGTTTGCAAAGTCTTAATTATTAGCAAATATTATATCATTTTTATCATATTAATGCAAATCATTTGTTTGTGCACAAGATATCTTCCTGTGTCTTACAGCGACAACAAGCACCTCAACTAAAAGCACTATATTATTCCTATGGAAGCTGAACTAGGAATTTTCTTGCCATCTGTGCTGGACCATATTCCTGTTGTGACACATCACTGTCTTATTTTCAGGCTTATCACACAGCCGTTACTCTTTTAACTTTGCAGCTGACCTTGAGCAAGTTAACCATGAAATACAGGGTCTACATAAATGGAGCCGAATATCAGAATTAGGGCTTGCAGCGTATTCGTGTGATATACACATTCTGGCAGGCCGTAGCACTAGCATCTTTCATCATAATGCAATCTCCGTGACAAAATATCGCAATGGCATGTTAAATAATAAAAATAGCGATGGTAACTGTTATGAAATATCTGCTGTCATAAAATTATTGCATATTTTATAAATTGTCCTATATAAAATTGCCTGTACAAATTCCTGTACATATTCTGTTCAAAAAATAGAATCACAGTTCTACATCACTGTAGTGGTGGAAAGTTACCATGAAAACAATGTTTTATGCTAGATCTATATTTGCTTTCACTGATTTCCCCATCTATTTAATTTAGAAAAAAATTAGAATCACTTCACTAGATTAACACAGTCCTGGCTGTCCTGACATCCAATACAGAATATTTAAGAAAAAATTATATAATGATCAGCATTACACTAGGCTACAAACACTAAAGAAAAATAAACAAATTCAGACTAATCGTTTGGTAATTAATTGATTCATGATGTTTTAACCCTGCTTTTCCCTGGTCAGGGTTGGTTCTGTAAAACAGAGATGACCAGACAAGAGTGACCTGGATGTGAAAACAGCCCATCACATCCTAGGTGGGTGTCGTTGCTGCAGCAAGAGGGACCATTCAATTATGCATACATGTGATGCCCAGCTTTGCTAGAAATCACCACTGAGACTTGAACCTGGTCCCCGCAGTGGTGATTTAGACTGTTACACTATTGCACCACCTAAACAATTTTTTATAATTTCATTATGAAGAACGGAACAAATAATAATATAAAGAAAGCTACTACTTTAAATTGGATCATAGGCAATTTAATGTTTTCATAACATATACTTTTTATGTCAGAAAATTACATTTTTATTATGTTTAGAGAGAAGAGAGAGAGAGAGAGTTTGAAAGTTGAAATTTAAAGTTGAAAACCTCTATGAGCCAAAATTTTGCTTTATACTGATGTTGACTTGATGATTAGGTGTAAGTGTAAAAATATGATTGAAATGAAAAGCAAGGGAGAGAGATAGATAAAGATATAGAAATAGATGTATGCATGGCTAAAGTGCATTCAGAAAACAGTTCACAACAACTTTGGTAAGTTAACACTTTCTGAACTGGAACCATGTCACGTTTACTTGCACTTGCTACCATACCCACTAACAAAAGATAGCAATAACTAGGACAAGAGATAATTATTGTAATAAGAATAACTGGGTTAGAAAAAAGAATTACTTACTTAATTAAGTATCTGCAACTAGAAGTATACTTCCCCTTTATTATTTCTTTGTGCTTAATGCTAGGAATAATCCACATAAGGATGGACATTTCCAAAATCAAATATTTTTTTTAACACTTCTCTTTTCTCTTTTTACTAATATATTTCTGGTATAAGGTACTTGTTTCCTTGCTCTATTAAAAAGATCAACATGTGCCATGCTTCATGTGCTTCTACACCAGAACATGCTGGTCTGATAAGTAGAATGGGTCACCAGCTTGAATGTCTAGTATGTATAGTATTACTTTCATAGTAATGATAGTGTGTATGCTGTTCATAAGTATCGATGCTGGTAAAATGAGCATCTCCGACATGGTGTGGATCATCCTGGATCATCCAGATGTTCACTGGCGAACTGGCAAACAGGTCTGGACATTTGCTGATGTGAACAGGTGTGTCCTGCAGGATTTTAACCCATGACAGTGAAGTGTCTTTCTAAAGGTCATCTTTGTGACTGTGGTCCAAGCTCTCTTTAGGTCATTGACCAGGTCCCCACGTGTAGTTCTGGGCTGATTCCTGGCCTTTCTCAGTATCATCGTTACGCCATGAGGTGAGAACTTACATGGAGCCCCAGACTAATAAAAATTGACAGTCATCTTGTGTTTCTTCTATCTAATAACTCCCACAACAGTTGTTGCCTTCTCACCAAGCTACTTGCCTTTTGTCCTGTAGCCCATCCCAGCCTTGTGCAGATCTACAATTTTGTCTCTGGTGTCCTTAGACAGCTCTTTGGTCTTGGGCATGGTGTATAGGTTGAAGTGTGATTGATTGTGTGTGTGGACAGGTGTCTTTTATACAGATAATGAGTGCAGAATAGGAGGGTTTCTTAAAGAAAAACTAACAGGTCTGTGAGTGCCAGAATTGTTACTGATTGGTAGATGCTATCATTGTTAGGGTTCGCACTGCGAGCCCTTTTTACTTTGTTCGCGGCGGTCAGTTATTTTACCCCGATCCCTTAGTGTTGTGTTTTCGTTTTCTCCCCACGTCTTTAATGACGTTTGTTTTG
>JAUZST010011661.1:0-11798 GCA_034779995.1 Parotocinclus haroldoi
TAAAATTAAAATCCTGCAGTGCCCGCAATGTCCCCCTGCTCAAGAAGGCACATGTGCAGGCTCATCTGAAGTTTGTCAATAAACACCTGGATGAGAGTGATTGGGAGAAGGTGCTGTGGTCAGATGAGACACAAATTTAGCCCTTTGGCATTAACTCAACTTGCCGTGTTTGGAGGAAGAGAAATGCTGACTATGACTCAAAGAACACCGTCCCCACTGTCAAGCATGGAGGTGGAAACTATGTTTTCGGGGTGTTTCGCTGTTGAGGGTACAGGACTATTTCACCGCATGGATGGAGCCATGTATCGTAAAATCCTGAGTGATAACCTCCTTTCCTCTGCCAGGACATTAAAAATGGATCAAGGCTGGGTGTTCCAGCACGACAGTGACCCAAAACATACAACCAAGCCAACAAAGGAGTGGCTTAAAAAGACGCACATTAAGGCCAGTCCATGCATTTGATTCCTGCCTCCTGAAGCATGTTGTTAAAGAGATGTGCATGATGGTCTTGCATTAACGTCCATGAAAAGAAAGTTGTTGTTCATTTGCTGTAGCATAGGGTACATCTATAGGGTGTAGGATCTCATCTCAGTATCTGACAGCAGTCAGCGATCCATTATTGATGACCTGGAGCTCAGTTGACCTTTGAGCTGCTGATACCAGCCCAAACCATGATTCCACCACCCCAGAATGACTCCCTTCCTCTCATGAAATGTGGATTTTCCTGTGTTCCTCTTTACAGCCAGATCAGGACACGATGATTATCAGGCTGCAAACTGAACTGTCAGAGGCGAATAAGGCGAATGTCTCCACCTAGTGAAATATGTACTTGTGCATCTTTGTAAGTGGGTAAACTTACAAAATAAACATGGGATCAAATAATTATTTCCTCCACTGTATAAATTGAGAAGTGTAATAATTGTGTGAACTCTTGCTTTTTATAAACAGTTACAAAAGCTGTGTATTTATCCTCAGTCATAAAGAAAAATAAGAATAAGAATAATCCTAAATTTCTATTTAATACAGTCTCCAGATTAACTAAAAACATCACAGAAACCGACTCTGAAATTCAGAATGATTTTAACAGTAATGACTTAATAACTTTCTTTAATGAGAAAACTTGAAGCAAAAGACTCAATGCCAATCAAATCACCGATGATGCAGCACTAGTGTAGATTTCTGTTTAATTAGCTCTAAATCAGGACTAGAATATTTTACCCAAATTACAAACACTGAACAGTCCTCATTGATCAACTCATCAAAACTGTGCTTGATCACAGCAAGTCAGCAACAGTTGTGAAACATTTCAGTTAGGATTCAGGCCTCATCATAGTACTGAAACAGCATTAATTAGGGTACTTAATGATCTATTAATATCCTGGGATAATGGACGTGTTAGATTTAAGGGCAGAATTGAACACTATAGATCATGATATCTTACTGAATAGGCTAAAACACTATAGACTTTCTTGGTTTAAATCCTATCTAACCGACTGGTACCAGTTTGTAAATGTAAATATCGTATCATGTAAATATAAATGTAAATAATCAACGCTTTAAGCTCTCAAAAGTAAAGTACGGTGTCCCTCAGGGGTCAGTGCAGATGACACACATCTGATCTAAATTACGACCTTACAATTAGCAAAATTAAGAATTGTGTTAAGGAAGTTTAAACTTGGATGTCATTTAATTTCCTTTTACTTAACTCAGACAAAACTGAGGTTTTATTAGTCGGACCCAAGACCGTGAAAGACAGGTTGTACATTACTCCTAAATCTAGACGGCTGTCGGTAACACCCAGTCCAACTGTAAAATATGTAGGTATTACGTTTGATTCAGATCTCTCTTTTGATGTGCACATTAACCAGATCATACAAATTGCTTTCATCCAGTTTCGTAATATTGCTAAACTAAGAAAATTATTTTCAAGATGCAGAGAAACTGGTTCATCCATCCATCAGGAAAACAAGTAATGATGACAAGAATTCGATTTTATGTATCAGCAACATTATTGTTTTGAGAATTACAAAGGCTAAAAACTTCTATTAAAGACATAAGGCTGTTAAATTCGCAATAGGTTATATTAAATAAATATCTAAACACTAAAGCTGAGTGCACTGTTCTTCATTTCAGTCAGCTGAACAATATTCTCTTTGAACTGGGCGACTCAAAATTATTATTGAAGGAGCTCCCACAGTTGATTTATATGCACAAACCTGTTCACCTATTGTATATTCATTCTTCCTAGCCTGGTGCAGGTCTGAAAGTTTCTTCCTGGTGTCCTTTAACATCTCTTTGATCTTGGCTATGGTTGAGTTTGGAATCTGACTGTTTGAGGCTGTGTCTTATATACAAATAACGAGATCAAACAGGTGCCATTAATACAGGTAACAAGTGGAGGACAGAAGAGCTTCTTAAAAAAGAAGTTACAGGTCCGTGAGAGCCTAAAAATTCTTGCTTGTTTGTGGGTGACCAAATACTTATTTTCTGGCAAAATTTACAAATAAATTCCTTAAAATTCCAACAATGTGATTTCCTGGATTTTTTCTCATTTTGTCTCTCATAGTGTACCCATGATGGAAATTACAGACCTCTCTCATCTTTCTAAGTAGGAGAACTTGCACAATCAGTGGCTGATTAAACTTTTTGCCCCACTATAGTTCTACATATACTTGCCCGGTGTATTACATGTTTCAGTGTAGGATTGCCCAAGAGGGAACACATGTAACATATAACGTATAAGACATATTTGAAGACTACCGCGTTATTTTGTGGCAACTTGGTGTCAGTGGGCCAGTGAAGTTGCTCAGTCATCTGACGACTGATGTTTGATACAGACTTTTGGACACAACTTGGAACAGACATGATGGAGTTCCTCAGGCATCCACTCTAGCTCTGAGACTAAAAAAGTTAATGAAGAAGGTAATCAGTAATGATTATAGTTCACTTATTTTGGGACAGATTACATCGTATACCACAGAGTGGTTTTATCCACGCAAGCAAAACTTATTGTGGTTAGCAACATCGTAAGTAATTTACATATGGATGGAGGACTGAAACACTAGACATCACAAGGCTGCCTGGCTTTTATTAATTCATCAAATCTCTGAAAAAAGCAAAAAAAAAGTCAACAAAAACAATACAGAGTTCCTTCGCCACTTCGCGGTTCACCTTTTGTGGCCTCGGTGCATCGCGGGTTTTCAAAATATATTAATGGAAAAAGTATATCATGGATTTTCGCTGTTTCTCTGGTTTTTGCAGACGTTTTACGTAAAAGAAATCACAAAATGTATTTTTAAAAATGTATTAAAAATATTTTTTTAACAATAAAAGGACTGTTATAAATCATAAAATATTAGGATTTACAGTAAATGGCTGTTGTCTATACTCAGTGTGTAGGATATGACGTGCTGGAAGCTCGGTACGGACGGAGCATGTGTGATACGAGAGTGATGTATGATGTGTTAAGTACAGAAAAAGTTAGATTACTTCAGCATGTTTCTTGATTAAGCAACAGTTAAAATAGTGTATAGATACTTAAATAAATAAATATAGCATCCCTACTTCGTGGATTTTCGTTTATAATGGGTGGTCCCGGAACGTAACCCCGTGATAAACGAGGGACCACTGTACTGATTAAGAATCTCAAATAATACAGCTAAAGAAACAAAAAAAATCATATAAAATATCCATCCCTCTATCCATTATCTTTCGCTTAATCCACATGGGGTCCGGGCCAGCCGGTGCCAACACGGCAACTCTAGACGGGACGCCAGTCCATTGTAGGGCACACACACAGTCACACACTACAGACCACATTTAGAGACACCAATTAACCCAACCTGACTCTTTGGACATGGGGAAGGAAGCAGAGTAAACCTACGCAGACACAGGGAGGATATTATATTAGGAATTATTTTGGAAAGGCAATCTTTCCTTTCACAGTCATGGGTCTAATTTTACTTCAGCAGCTGCCATTTTATTTTCTAAGAAATTAGTTTAACAAACATTCAAGTTTTTAAAAACGAATTGGGTCAATTTCTAAAGATCAAAACAGAAATCAAAGGTACACATTTTTGTCACTGTACACTGTGTATACACCAAATTTAGGAACAGAGTGCATTAGATGTTTCAATACACTAAGAGCAAAATGAAACAGGAGAATAACATCTCATTAGTCTTAAAAGGAGGAGATCACTGTCCCATGGTAAGAGTTGGGTAAAGCCCACATCAAGATTTTCTGTCAGACATTTGTAGAGCAAACAAACTTCTTTATGGATGACAACCAGTAAACTGTATCAAAACAGTTTTGACAGTTTTTGAGTTGATGACATGTTTTCGAAACTCCGGCAGCTTTTGATTTTAGTGATTTTAGTAATAAAATTGACGTAATCAATCACATGAAATATTTGGCAGTGACTCAACATAAAAAATGCAATTGAATTGATAGCAAGCTTTTTTTTAAGATTGGTTTCATGAAATTATTTTCCAAATGAATTATTGTTCTAAAAAAATATTGTCTTAATTGACAGAATACAAATAAACAGCTTGATTTAATATAAAATGTTCACCTCAATGTAAACAATATTGGATGTTTGCAATGTATTTATTTTGCATTGGCTCAAATAAAAAAGCTGAAACTTCTTAATGTAGAGCAAATGTAGTTTTAAAATTGTCAAAATACATGTACTTTAATCAATGACTATTAAGTACACATAGCTTTACCACACATTTATTGTTTTTACAACGAACATCTGATTTAGAAATTAAAAAAAAACTATGGTCAAAGACACATTCAAATCCCTCACATTGATTAAAAATACATGTTTTAGCTAATCTTTAAATACATGTTGTAAAATGTGATAGCGCTAACAAAATTTAAAACATTTTTTAACACTTTATGTAACAAAAACTTGTGTTTCAATATGTAAATAAAATTTAAATGTAAATGAATGACATTACAAACCTGACAGATAACATAATCGAAAAACACTAAATTAGGGAGACAGTTTAGACCAGTGGTGATCAACACTGCTCCTAGAGATCTACTTTCCTGTAACTTGCCATACAACCCAAGCACAGGTCATTCAGATCATAATATATTTCTTCAGGCATTTACTAAATGGATCAGATGGAGTTTATTAGGGTTAGAAGTTGTACAGAAAGATGAATCTCCAGGAGTGATGGTTGGTTACCACCGTTTTAGACAGAACATACTGTATTTAACATTAAAATGTGCAAAATAGAACAATGTGCATTAAACCCAACATTAGCTTGAGCTAAACAAGGCAATTGGTGACAAAGTGACAGATCCTGAGCTGCTCCATAAACAGTGAACAGTGGAAGAAAACAAAACATTATCCCTTTGCACATGTGCTGAACCAACCTGATGCTGAATGTAGAGATGTATATGTTAAAAAGAAGACTTTTCAACTGAATGCGAGTAATATGACCTGATTTTAGAAATCTGGTGTTTTGCAGATACTTAAATAGGCTGATGGTTTTGTTAAGGATACCAATGAGAAGAGTAGTTACAGTACAGATCAGTTTCTCAGCAAACACTCCCATTCATATCTGCTCTCTTATTTATGTTTTTCTTTATTTTTACATCTACAGTGCCGTTTTTGTAGTGCCAATTGGTTTTAAAATAGTTAGTATTAATTAATAGTAGAAATAAATCCTCCAGAACAGCAGGTTAGCAGCTGCTAGTGAGTTCAACCAAGAGATTAATCCAATTCAAGTTGAATTTATTTATACAGTATATCATGTTTTACATAGTATTGTCTCAAAACAGCTCTACAAATATGTAAGTCCATAGCCCTAGTGAGGTAAGTCTGACAGTGACAAGAAAAAACTCCCCAAAGGGAAGAAACCTTGGGAGGACCAAGACAAGTTAAAGCATTTTCCTTTTCCTTTTCACTTTCAGTCCATTACTCACTAATTAGATTTTTCACCTGATAATAAGTTTTGTGTTAATGGTTTTGGTCAGCCATAGGTTAAGTGTTTTAAACATTTAACATTTAACAACAAACACTTTTAAACAATTACTTATCATAGGCTCTACCAATGAGAACATATCACCATCATAAATCAGAGAGGGCCTTTACAATATAACTGTATTAATACATATGCTGATGAGATGAAACATTTTTAAGGTTTCTGTTTTCACTTGTCTTATTGCTTACATAATATAAAAATGCCGGCAACCCTTTATAGTGCTCTGCTAGAAAAAAACAGCATACACCAGCACTGCAACCAGCAAACCAGATCAGCATAAACCAGCATAGACTACTAATTCATGGAATTCATGGTCTAAGCTGATTTATCAGCTGGATGTAAGTATGGACTAATTAACAAATATAAAATATCAAAAAACCTTTGAAAAAAACTTTATTTATTTATTGTTCCACTATTTTACATTTCAATAATGCAAATTAAGATTTAACTCTGAATATATTGTAAGATAATATAATCCCACTATGGGAAATAACATGTTATGGCAACAAATAAACAAAAGTATGATATAATACATAAAACATATGTGATCTATAATATACACAATATACAAATGTAGAATTGTTATTGCACATGACATATTGCACAGTGGATGGTTGACGTCTGTAATAAATTATGTATTGCTGTGATAGGTACAAGTGATCTTCTAGGTAAGATGTTGATTTGTACATCCTGACCGCAGAAGGAAAGTGCTGCGTTATCTTCCCTTTCAATACTGCAGGTGAAGGTGAAGGAGTCTGTCACTGAAGGTGCTGCTCAGTCCTGTGACCATCTCCTGCAGTGGATGAATCCTAGGAAGTGCTGTAGATCCTTTGTGCCCTGAGTGCGAGGCCACTATGACACAACCTTGATCTTCTGGTGGATGTAGCCCAGGAAGGCTATGCGTCGAGCATGAAATTCACACTTCTCCAGGCTGATGCGCAAATGGTATTCTTTCAAGCGATGGAGGACAGCACGTGTGCTGATGTGAATAGATTAGAAGTCATCCAGATATGCAATCACACACTTGCCCAGGATGACCTCATTCAGGCCTCGATGATCCACGCAGGGTGTCAGCTGTCCCCCTTCTATGGCCACTAAGAAAATGCCTTCAGAGAATAGGGATGAGGAAGGACAAATGATGCCGTCGGCAAGAGCTTGGGCGATGTATACCTGCATAGCTCGGTCATTAGCAGCCAATAGGGGGTACACCTGAGCCTTGTGAGGTTTGGACCCGGGCATAAGGTTGCTGTAGTGTTGCAGTAAGTCAATGAATTTGGGAGCCGGTCACCAGGTTGTGGTATTCGTGTAGCCATGGGGAAGGGACTGGCCCTCTTGACAGGCTTGAGGCAGAGATGGAGGCATGTGGATGGCCACTCAAGGACTGGAGCGTCCCGAGCGCGTGGCACAACATGGCCTGGAAAGCCTTAAGGAACTGCTTGTGGTTTGGCCCAGTCTAAGGCTCGTCCCTCTATAAGGCAAATCCACATTGTAGGCTTTTTCCTCGCACGGTGCACTGGAGAAGTGGAGGGGGTTGGGGGGACTGTCGGCACAAAGACACCATCTGCTGGGTGAATGCTGCCACTTGAGATGCCTTGCTCTTGATGGCGGTGTGCTGGGATGACAGGCTCTGAACCACCAGCTGCTCATGTTGTTCCATGTTGTTAAGTCTTATGTCATGACTCACGTAGGAACCAGAGAACAACGGCAGGTTACACTCAAGTATATATGGTGCCTCTATTGTAAAGCACCATTCATAAACTGGGCATTCAAAGTGCTTTACTGATTTTTTAAGAAATAAGGTAAAAACACAATCAGCTGTCATATGCACAGCTAAACAAAACAGTTTTTAACCTGGACTTAAACATTGTGAGAGTAGAGACCAGCCTAACCTCTTCAGGGAGACTATTCCAGATTTTAGCTCCATAAAACTGACATTCTGCTTCACCATGCTTAGTCCTGACTTTGGGCACCAGCAGTCTCTGCCTGATGTTCTCAGGGTCTGAGATGGTTTATATAGGACCAACATGTCAGAGATGTACTTTGGTGCTAAACCATGAAGAGACTTATACACAAGTAGAGCTGTATTAAAGTCTGTTCTCTGAGCAACAGGACGTCAGTGTAGAGACCTGAGTGCAGGACTAATATGTTCATATGTCCTGGTTTTAGTCAGGACTCGAGCAGCAGGGTTCTGGATGTACTGCAGCTGTCTTACAGCACCTTTAGTAAGTCCAGTGAGCTGTCCAGTGACCAGACTAACCTGCTGGAAATAAAAACATGGATAATTACCCCTAGATATCTAACCTGATTTTTTGGTTTTAGAGAAAGAGAATCATGGTAACCATGGACATTTTCCCTTTGTTGCTGTGAGCCAAAGATACACACAGTGTTCATACAGTAATCTGTTCACAGCAGGGACAGAGTGAATCTACCGGTCCATATTCACCTGATTCTGATTGTCATCTGCATAGCTGTGGTAGGAGACATTATTGCTGTGTATTAACTGGCCTAATGGAAGCATGTAAAGACTGAACAATTGAGGTCCCAAGATGGACCCCTGAGGGACCCTACAGGTCAAAACCATTTCATCTGAGGCACAATTACCGATTTCAACAAATTGTTTCCTGTCCTCAAGATAGGAATTAAACCATTTTAGGTGACTGCCAGAGATGCCTGCCCAGTCCTGTAACCTCTGTAACAGGATCAGATGGTCAATCGTATCTAAAGCAGCACTCAGATCCAGCAGGACTAAGACAGAGACTTTGGCAGCTTTGGTGTTAAGATGTCATTGGTCACCTTGATAGGAACAGCCTTCATGCTATAATGGGGCCTGAGCCCTGAAAATCATCAAAACATTTGTTTAGCAAGAAAAAGTAAGTAAATTGTTGATACACAACTTTTTCAAGAACTTTACCTAAAAAAGGCAGGTCAGATATAGGCCGATAGCCAGGACTGCTCTTTTTCAGTAGAGCCTTAATGACTGCTGTTTAAGGAACCTGGAAGTGCTCCTGACTGGAGTGAGATGTTAACTAAATGACAAAGTCGAGGTAAGAGACTGCTTAGTACTGATTTTAGAAATCTACTGGGTGAAACATCAAGGCTGCATGTGGATGAACTCAAACTGAAGATGAGATCTCTTTAATAATTTTGTTAGTGACAGGTGTGAAAAGCTCTGTGTCTATATGAAGCATTTTCAAATGTAATTTTCTCCATAATCTATGTCATTGTGCTGTCATTTATGTGTCTCCATACATCCACAGGTCCAGCAGCTGGTCTGGGAATAACAGAACGTTCAAAGAAGACACAACAATGATCAGACAAGGCAACATCTGTCACAGTGACATTAGAAATGTTAATAGCCTTAGTAATGAGTAGGGTCTCCCTGGGTTGATAAAAGGATTATTATGACTAAAAGTCCAGAAACAGCAGAGGCCCTTGGAGCTGCATTGGTGTTCAATTCAAAATTAAATTCAAATTTATTTATATAGCGCTTTTATAATGGTGCATTGTCTAAAGCAGCTTTACAATATTATATTATCTTAAAAGGCCAATCCCAAGTTGAGCAAGCCTAGGGCGACAGTGGCGAGGAAAAATCTCTGAAAATAGAAGGAAGAAATCTTGGTTTATCCTCCATGGATATAAGTTTATCCTCCATGGGTGGCCTAGATGTTAATCAAATAAATACTTAAAAGTATATTGAATTATAGCAAAATTAGGTAAATAATTTAAATCAATAACAAATCAATAATAAAATTTAAAATTAATTAGTAATAATAATAAATAAATAAACAAAATCATAAAACAAAATAGATTATAAAGAGTCCTCAGTGGGGGTCTTAGAAGCATATTGTCTCAGTCTAAATGATGAAGGGAGTTCCTGCACTCTGGTCAGACTGGTTTCTGTTGATGAGACCAGTAGAGTGATGCTAAGCTGGAAGACATCTGAGTGTGTGGTGCTGGAACTGGTACCAGAACATCGTCTCTGAGAGAAAAGAGAAAATGTTCATTATCAATCACTGATGCCATGTGCAGCATGAAAACTCCAGCAGCACTAACTATAGCAGCATAGCTAAAGGGAGAGAACCAGAAGTTAACATAGTCAAGAGGCAAGAGCCGACCTGAGCCATGAGTCATAGTCTAAATCTAACTAAAAGCCTGAGTAAATAAGAATGTCTTTAGCCTTGACTTTAAAAATTGTAGCGTCTAAATTTCTAAAGTAGGGAGTTTATTCCATAGCTGGGGGGCCAAATATGAGAAAGCTTTTCCTGTACCTTGTGAGCGAAGTAGACAAGCTGAATTGTAAGAGTTCACTCTGATAATGTGGAGCCAGACCGTGTAGAGCTTTATACGTTACAAAAGTATTTTCTAATCAATGTGGAATTTAACTGGTAACCAGTGTAGGGATGACAGAACAGGACTGATATGATCAAATTTTTTTAGTTAGCACTCGAGCTGCTGCATTCTGCACTACTTGAAGTTTATTTGGAGATTCACTAGAACATCCAGTGAGTAAAGTGTAAGAGTGTAAGTGTAAGAGTAAAGTAATCCAGTCTCGAGGCTATAAATGCATGAACCAGTTTCTCAGCATCTTGAAAGGAAAGAATATTTCTAATTTTAGCAATGTTACGTAAATGAAAGAAAGCAATTTGTGTGATGTTGTTAATCTGAACGTCAAGGGAGAGATCTGAATCAAACGTAACACCACACACAACACACAAGTTTTTTACAGTTGTGTTGGGCATTATCAAACAACCATCCAGGTTTAGAATAGATGCAGCCAACTGGTCTTTTACAGTCTTGGGTCCGACTACAAAACCTCAGTTTCATCCGAGTTAAGCAAAAGGAAATTAAACAACATCCAATATTGTACTTCCTTAACACAATTCTCAATGCTACTGATTGTAAGGTCATCTTTTGGATCAGCTGATATGTACAGCTGTGTATCATCTACATAGCAGTGAAAACTAACACCATGCTTACGAATAACTGAGCCTGCTCAGGACCCTTCCAAGCCCATTCTGATACCTCAAAGCATGGAGGATGTCTGTAAAGGGACAATGTGCCTCCCACTGAAGACTGATTTTAAAATCTATTTGTTTTAAGATTTATTTTATTACTTATTTTATTACTACCTTAAATATTAATATTGATTTAAATTGTATTACTTACTTAATTTTACTATTACTTTAATATACTTTACCACCCATGGAGGATGGGTCCCTTTCCACTGTCGCCCTAGGCTTGGCCTTTAAGATAATATAAGATAATAAAGCTGATTTGAGACAATGCTCCATTGTAAAAAGCGCTATAGAAATACATTTTGACTTGACTTGACTTAAACACATATCTTCACCTCTGCTTAGGAATGGGCCTCTTCCTCTGAACAGGTCATCTCGCTGCCAAAAGTTAGGTTATCAATAAACTTCACACTTTTGGAATCACAGACCTTGGACAGCCATGTATTCAGCTGGAGCAGACGACTGAATTTATTTATACACCTGTCGATGTTGGGAAGTGGTTCACTAATGAATAAAGTTTTCTCACGTTTTTGAAAAAGCTTTGTGAAATCCCTTTTTAAAACTTCACTTTCTCCTTTCCCAATATCAACGGCACCCATGTGCAACATCAGCTGTTATCTTTATGTAATCTAATGTTAAGTAATCCTAGTTTAAGTTAAATACTGTTATTTTTACTGTAATAACTGTGTTTACACCACTTCTGTAATTAGAACAGGCTACAAATGTTTGGAAATTTAATTTAAAAAAAAACTTAATATTATAAATAGTTATAAAAGTGTCATGAGA
>JAUZST010011662.1:0-11798 GCA_034779995.1 Parotocinclus haroldoi
AATCCCTTTCTCAGAAGTCAGACTGGTCAGGTGGGCAGAAGTCTTCTGAGTAATTTCAGCCTCTTTACTTCCTGCGTAATTACTTCCTTTCAGGGGTGATGCCTAATGTTGCAAGAGAGTAAAATGGGGAAGGGTCATTCAGCCGCTCCTGCAGTTCGCAGGGTAGAAGGAAATTATAACGGACCAGGCAAATTAGAGCAGCGTGCCACCCGTCACTGGGGGGTCAAAGAGGGCACGACCCCTGGTGACCTCACAGGTACATGGCGGAAGAGTGAATCAGATTGGAAAATGGGAGCAAGGCATGGTTTGTTGATCGTCTACATAGGAAGCCAACATGAACCAAAGCACATAGATTAAGCTAAGCCCTAAAAATCAAAGGGGTATATATACAGTGAAAATACGGAGCATGAAAGGGGTCAAAAATTGTATGGGGATGATGTGGGCCAAAAGCAGCCCTAAAAAAATGTCCATAGATTTAGAATTAAGCATAAGAAGCAAAGGAGTATATATAGAGTGTAGAGATGGGGCATAAAAGGGATCAAAAGAGTAAATGCAGGATGATGTGGGTCAAAAACAGCCCAAAAAATGTCTATATTAAGCACTATGCCAAAGAAGCAGAGGGGTATATATTCTGTGAAGATAGGAGGCATGAAAGCGTCCAGCATGGCCGTGTAAAAGGCAGAGTTCAAAGGAGGAGGTTAAGCAGGACGATGTGGGCCAAAAGCAGCCCAAAAAGGTGCCTCATTCTGAAAGGTATGAAGAAGACCTCCTCAGATCCAGGAGATCCTCAGGTCTCGTGATAAGGCAGTTTACATGAATATGACCCTCTATCGAATAAAATCTGCCTCCGTTCTAAACCGAACACATCCATCACAGGCCTGATTAACACACTCCAGATGTTTGGGCCTTCGTGTTTCAGGAGCGCCCATGCCTTTGTTGTGATAATGATAGAGTTACCCACAGTGCAGCCGTTTATTTTCCTTTGCATTCGAATACAGTCAGGCTCAGGATCTCGGCCGAGTCGCACTTCAGATGGAAGGAAGCTCAATTAATCTTTCTGCTGTGCTCATTCTTCATCGTATCTCACACGAGCTCTGCCTTGCATCTTTAATTACGACCGTCTGTTCTCCCGCTGTACTGTAACCCTCAGCCCTGACCAGAACACCAATATCCACGAATGTGGGCCATTTACAAATGTCACGGTAAGCATGTAGGAACTGGAAACACTCCTGCAGAAGTCATGTGAGGTCAGAGTGTGATCCTCTGACGCCTTTCAAATAGGGTCACTGACAAAAAATAACTCAACAAGAGTCGTTGAGATCAAATGAATCCTTATATGTAGGAATGTAATGATGATGTAAGCAATTATGATATTAGAGGGAATCGTTATGTTTAATAGGGAAATCTGTACAATTTAAAGGAGGTAGTTACCCTGTTAGGCTGCCTCTAACCTGGATATGACATGAGAACGGAACCAAAAGTGTCCATGCGCAACACAGACCTTAACTTAGTTCCTACGTATGTATTTAAATAACACAAAGTAAATAAATATTCAGGAAAATAAATTAAATAAAAACAAAAACGAAATCAAAACATCAAAATACAAACTATTTATGGCAGTTCAAATATACATGCTATACCTCTTTAAATCTGACCAAATTCTTACAGCCTAAAAGACAGATCTTTATTTCCTATTATAATTTATTACAAATTTAAAGATGTTTGATCGTTTAAGTTATCAGATGATGTTTGGATGGTCGTTCTGTGTTCAGCTGTATATAAAAATAATAACTGTTATTATTATTATTATTATTATTATTAATAAAATTAAAAATAATAATAATAGCTATTATTGTTGTGTTATTATTATTCATAATATTATATATATATATATTTAAATTACTATTATTAATAATATTTAAAACAAATCGCAAATAACAAATAACAAATATTTTAAATAAAAATATACATAAAGCATAAATGAATGAAACTGGTCACCAATTAGTCTTTTTTTATTTGTACATCCTATAATTTATATTTTCATAGTGCTCACATTTCCTCCATTCCCAAATGCCACCGTTATTCCTAAATGACAGGAATTTATTTTAAACTGACTCTGACCTGCAATTAGGAACACGTGAAGCTATGGTGCCTCTGTCATTAGCAAAGCTATTAGTTTAATTACACGTCCACCTAACGAGGTGTTAACATTGTTCCTTGTAAGCCAATTTGATAAACTGGGCTGCTGAGAAATGTTACATTGTGTAATGGCTGTAATTGTAAACATTTCTGTGTGCTTCATGTGGTTGTTTCAGGTTCATAAGCTTTGTTTGTGGTGAACACGGACCTGTTCATTGACAGTGCAGCGTAGTGATTAGTGTGCTAGCCTCACAGCTCCAGAGACGTGGGTTTGAGTTATTACGATCAGCCGTAACATTCCACCTGCCTAATATGTGAGGGCCCCACCATCATACCACCAGGGATCTGATCTGTTGAGATCTCTGAAGATGCCCTGTGATAACCAGCACCAGGACTTTAGCAGCATATCCTTGAAGTCCTGCAAGATCAAAATTAGTTTGAACCTAAAATTGAGATCTAGGGGGAATTTGGGAGTCAGAGGAACACCTTGACCTCTGTGCCATGTTCTTCAAACTGTTCCTGGGCATTACACACTCTCATGTTGAAAATGGGAAGAGAAATGCCATGAAGGAGTGCGCTTGGTCTACAATAACGTTCACGTAAACTTTTTACAATGGAGCACTGTCTCAAAATCATCTTCGAATATCTAAAGCCAATCTCAACCTGAGCAGGCCTGGGGTGACAGTGGAAAGGAAAATCCCTAAACATTAAAAGGAAGGCACCTTGTTAGGACCAAGACTCAAAAAGGGACCTGACTGACTAGATGCTATTACTACTAACAGCTAATATATAAATATAAATATTAACCGGGTAACAATGTAATGTAATAATTTACAGACTAATATTTTAGTAAATGTAATAAAAGAGTGGGATAAAATAGAGGATACAAGAACAGTGAAAAAAATAAATAAAACGTTGAAAACAATAACGCACAGCATTTAGTTCAAGACTGATAGCAGTCGAGTCCAAGTCATGACCAAGTCGAAGACCATATTAGGAATGTGATATATTCATTATATATGATATATATGAATAAATAATACATTTCATCATAGATTTTGTAAAGCAACCCTAAATAATATATAGCATAAGAGTATTCTTTTTTATTATTATTATTTTATTGTAGTCTTAATCAAACTAAGGTCAATGTAACTTACGGGAGTAAATGATGGTGATGATTCACAGGTCGACAGGCCGATCCCTGTTAAAGGTATACCCTGTAGTGTGTGTGATTACCACAGACAATCATTTCAACACATCACAGCACTGAGAAAAGAGCCAAATTCTTTTTGCATGGGTATAATGTATGCTTTTCTTTTCGATTTTGCAATTGCAGCTAAAAGAATGTCTTGGCTTCTTTAATAATTTTAAGTAATACATTTTATACCCCCTCCTCCGGAAAAAGTATGTACACCCCTGTGACTAATTGATGGCATGCGTCCTTTGACGTTACGCGAACAGGTAAAAATACATGGAGAATTACAGCCACAAGGTGACCTTCCAGAGTACAAAACAAGCTTGGACCAAATTTGGAGGTTCTCCAGGAGTTGGGGAGAGGGGGGCCAAAATCAGGGCTGGAGTGACAGTAAGAGGGCTGCTGATTACACCCGAGTACGAAGGACGAAGAGCCGTAAAAATCAGCCTCCAGTGGGGGGAAAAGCTCCTAATCAGAGCTCCAAAATGGCCCACTCGACAATCACACACGATACAAAAAAAAGCTTCCAATTCAGCACTGATTGCAGCGACTCCCCCTGTTCTGTCCCGGCCCGGCCCCCGCCTCACTCCTTACTATTAATGCTCCTTCAACTTCTCCGGGCTGCCAATCACACGTCCTCCTCAGCCTCTCCAGATCTTTAATACGCATCAATAATTGAACAGCCGTTCTAATCTGTCCTCAGTCCATCAGGTGGTAATTGGTGTTGTTTTAACACCATCGCCCAGACGCTGGGGGGGATGGTGGGGGGCTGGGGAACCTCGTCTGACAAATGCAGCACGCAAATTTTAAACTCAGACCACTTGAAAGTAGACTCAGAGCTTGACGTTAAAGTGAAAAACTACAATCACTGAGCATGAATAACGACAGTTAACTGCAGGTTTATATTAACTCATCAATAACGTGGCTTAAAATACAGCCTAAATAACGATCCCCACACCTCCACCTTAACGTTACAACAATCAAATCCCTAAATACACCAAGGTTTTATTGACAATGTTTTGAAAAAATTAAAAGCAAAGACATTTTCTTTTTAATGTGAACTTTTTACTTACTATGTTTTCAAAACAGGCTCTTTACTTTTTTATTAATCTTTGTTAAACGCTATTTCATCTGTCTATTCATTTTTATTTAGGCATATTTCAACTGGCACGAGGGGGCACCTGCCAAAAATAACACAGTCCCAGTGGTTCTTTTACAACGTATAAAATCTTTCTAGTAATAAAAATAGTATACACTTTAGATTGTGTTGTTTTTTTATTAATCAGACATAAGGTTTATCCACATCCCTGGGACTGTGAATTATATTTCTGTCAAAATGTATATATAATATTTAGATGTTTTGCATAAGTATTTTTGGATTTTTGGTAAGTTGGATTAACTGTACCGTCGCGGCCGACTCTCGGTCACTTGATGGATCATCGATGTGATCCATGAAGTATTTCAGGCAGGATGGTGGAGTAGTTTGCCATTGCTTTCTCCACCCCTCCCCATTTATCCGGGCTTGCAGCTGTTTCCAGTTACACCGTGAGTGCATACACAAGTCAATGACAATTTAGAGACACCAATTAACCTAACAGGCATGTCTCTGGACTGTGGGTGGAAACCGAAATACGATATAATAAATTTTTGAACCGAAATAAGATGGTTCAAATATTTGTGGTTAATAAGATACTGAAATATCTCACACAACCATCTTACCTTTAACTATAGGCATTTTTACCAAACTTATTGTTTATTTTGGAATTGTCTGTACTGGTTCATCGCTGCATCAAAGTTCAGAGCCCTGAAATTTTAAAGATCCACGTGCACGTATCGGTAGTAACACATTTGCGCCCTCTATTGGCCTAGATTTCATATTAACGTTGGGATGGGTACTGGTGGGGTTACAATTCTTAGAATAATTCTTACGGTCCTTGTTCATCAGTCACTGTTTATCGGGTTTGGTTGATTTTCATAATGAAATAAATGATCAAACAAACCAAAATGTAACACTTGTAGGGAGTAGGATCCAGATTGTATGGTATGAGGTGTATCTTAGAGTAGAAAGTACAATATAAGGTATAGGTAGTACAATATGAGTTTTAGGGTGTAAGATAAAAGCTGAAGGGTGTATGGAACTATAGGTTGTAAGGTATTTTTAGGATGCATCGAGTAAAGTATAGGGTGTAGATTTACACTGTATGTGACATAAGGTATAATATTTATGGTATAGGGGGTAGGTTGTAAGGTATGACGTAAAGATTTATACTGTATAGGATGTAAGGGATAAGAATTTTGGTATAAGGTCCAGGTTGAAGGCTGGAGGAACATCATAATATTTCATATATATTGATCTGGTATTTGTAATGAGGGTTAACATGTTTATCATTTCATGAACATGAGCTTGTTAGTCAGGTGTAGGGTGTATGGAGTAGGGTACAGGGTTTAAGTTGTAAGGTGTATGGAGGAGCGGATCAAATGTAGGCTCAAATACAGGTTTATGGGTCTAAAAAGTAGGATATATGGAATGAAGTAAGGTAGAGGGAGTATACGTAGGAAAGGGTAGGGTATAGGGTGTAGTTTATACCTTTTTGGGGTATAGGGTATAGGTTGTAGAGTAAACGTTTTAATGTGTAACAAAGGTAGAAATGTATCATGTAAAGAATCAGGTTAAGGATGTAAAGGAGACAGATTGAAGGATGGAGGGTGTCAGGTGTAATGAGTAAGGGACAGGTTGTAGGGTTTTTGGGTGCAGGTTAAAGGTTGTGTATGTGTATGTGCATGGAGTAGAATCTCAAAAATGTTGTAGGGTATAAAGAGTAGATTTACACTGAATAGGCTGCATGCTATGTAGGATTTATGGCATAATAGGGAACAGGATGTAGGACGGAGAAATAATTTTAATTTGCATATTCAGGATTATATATTGAACTGGTATTTGTAATGAGAGTAAAGGTTCATAGTTTACCACCGATGATGTTAAAAGAACGCAAATGTAGATTTTGGGTTTGACAGGTCCCTAGACGTGACTCTCATATCCCTGGTGCAAAAGTAACGAAGCGAACATTGGACCTCACTTATGAATTATATCCATAGTATAAAATAGTTTAAAGGATTAAAAGTGTGCAAACCTCTGTATGTGGGTTTCCTACAGGCCCACATGCTGAAGGAGGAACCAGCTAATGAGGCCAAGCTCTCAAATGAGCCATTACAGGTCTGCTCTCCACCGGAAAGGATTTAATCCTGAGGAAATGGCCTTGAAACCACACGCTAGCTTCAGTTCAACAACGTGGTCAGTGTGCACATCTTTGCCAGGCCCAGCTATGCCACGCGTCTTCCCTCCTGGCAGGAAAGGAGACAAGCAGCATTAAAGCTCACTTAATGTAGACCAGATAAATAAGCAGAGAGCAGAAAGCCAATTAAAACAGGTTTAAGAGCGAGTGGATGAAAGCGTTCCTCAGAGCACAGCTTATTTACATTCGATCCCATGATTGTGAGTGATGAGGCTCTCCATCCTTAAACATTACCGCAAATGTTCGTGTGACCACATTGAAGAAAAAGTCAGTTTGATAAATTAACTGTTCTCTTTAAAAAAGATCAAGGACAATCTGAAGGCTAACAGATAGTGTGTGCGTGTGTGTGTCTCAAAGTCCTAAAAGCAAAAAATGAAAATCCGTTTAAAGAAGGTAGTAGACTGGCCATTCCACTTCCCTTCACTTTCTTCTTCTTAACCGTTCTTCAGTGTCCTTGTCCTTGTGTCCTTAGGATCGTTCTTTTACTGAATGAACCACGTTCTCTTGAAAGTCAGTTCATGGACAGAAGTCCTTGTGTTTTCCTTTAGAATTTGCTGCTTTAGTTAAAAAATTCAATCCTGAATCAGATGCAGCAAAATAGCAAACCATTATACGACCACCACCATGTTTCACAGATAGAATATGGATCTTACGCTGGAACCAAGTGTTTTCCATTCTCTATACATAGCGCTCCCTAATTAAATAAAACAGTAAATATTTAAGTCTCTTGCATCCACAAAATATTTCCATCTGGTTTGCAATGTTCTTTTTGGAAAAGAAGTGGCTTTGCCCTGCCAACCCTGACATTCACACCATTGCTATTCAGTTTTTATGACAGTGAACCCATGAATATTAACATCACGCAATGGGAGAGAGGCATTAAGTTGCATAGAGGTGACGATGGGCGCTAAATGGGTACTATGGTACTAAAGCACTGGAATAAAACCATGGCAGGTTCATAATCTACCCATATTAGATACCTTGGGTCTAACTATAAACTATGTAGTTTATAGTAATAATGGTAATTGAATAGTTAACCCTGATTTTCACTGACCGATTAAGGTATCTTCTGGCAAATCTGCCATGGTTTTACTATGGTTCTTCATTTATTACAGTACAGGTAAAACACTGGTTACTTCTCATTAGGGATACACACCTTGCTCTTGGAGAAAGGTTTCGTACCCAATCTTCCTTATTGCTGATTTGTGGTGTCCAAACTCTCTACATTTACACTTATGTCATTTAGCCAGACAATATCCCAGTACACATAACACCTGAATATTTTAACCTTCAAATATTGTACTGTACTACTGTGGCAGCCTAGTGGTTATAGATGAGAAGGTCCAGGGTTCAAATCCCTGCCATAGTTGGGTACCTGAGAAAAATTGCTTGGATTCTAAGACTGTATTAATCTGCTAAATGACATAAATGTAAATGTACTAGCCCTCGAGTTTCACGTACTTTTCCACTCACGGATATGTAATATTGGATTGTTTTTTTCTGCAAACAAACACCCAAGCGTAATATTATGTTCTCATAGAATATTTAAGATCTTTTTTTAAAAAAAAACCACCCATTCTTTTGTACCTCCTGTGATTAGCAATTGCAACGAATGACCAACTAGCTAAATTAATTAGTTCCGGTGTTTATTATTACCGTGTAAAATCTTATTACTAACATATTTTCCCCGGCTGACTGGCTTTAATAATCATGGAGGAAATAATTTCGCTCACTATTCCATTTATGGTTCATTTAAATATGAAGCAAATTTAGAAACAACATCCACTTGGCAAATCCCCTTGACTATCCAGCTCTAATTCTTTACCACTAGATGGGGCCCAACATCGATTCCTTCACCATTGTGCTAAAGGCAGTTGTGTATTTGTAAAATGTGTATTTCTAGTCGTTTATTTTTTTTAATTAAAACTAACTAAATAAAAATAAGCTACATAAATACAGGACAGTTATATGCAACAAAACATTTTTTATATAAACATTTTAATCACTAAATTTGCTTGACACATATTGGCATCCCAGAGCCTAAATATGACGTTTAAATGGGAAACCAGCTAGCAAATATGGGGTACACATCCTTTTATTGTCATTCATTCCTTTTAAATTGATAAATAAGTCTACAAACCTGCCTAAACACAGTTGACAGAATACTGCTGACACACTCCTTGCATAACAGTATTATTTTACTCTTTACCAGGACAGGAAAAGCTTACCTTATTTAACATGCTACCTGGTTCACTGTTGGAGAGAGCTAACGAATTGCCCATCCAAACCTGTGCACCAAAACTAAACTAATTAAAAACCTAGAACTGGAGACTTCTAATATTTAGCAATATTTAGTACAGTCTTTCAGGTTCAATCCCTGCAGTGCTTTCTGGCAGGATCAAGCACAGTATACAGACTCGTAACGACGAGTAATTAATAAAAAAAAAATAGTACATAATGATGTGATTTCAAACAGGTGAGGCCAACACAATTATAAAAACAATTTGGTACCAAAACAACGTCCAGGAGGAGCAATGATGATCAGATGATCTCCAGGTTATCAACATATGTGTGAGAAAACGATTGAAACGTTTAAAAACAATGTTTATCAAAGAAAGATTGGAAAAGACTTTTCTGTCTCTACAGAGCCTAATATCAATAAACGATTCAGAATCTGGAATATGTCCGTGCATAAAGGTTAAGAGTACAAGTCTAAACTGAAGAGCCGTGATCTCTCACCGCTCCCTCGGACGTCACTATGTCAAGAACAGTCTTTAACCAATAGCTGATAGAACCACGTCATTTACACTTCTGTGATGCAGCATTAATGTAGAAAAGAACACAGAGATTTTAGAGCAACATAAACTTCCATCTTTTCCATGCAACAAAAGAATGAACTCAAAAAAAAAGTTGGGACTGAAATATCTAAATCCCTTCCAATATTTCTTTGAGGAACATTGTTTTGAAACACTTAAATCAATTTCTTACACATTTTGTGATAAATTGAAGATCCTCTGCCCCTCTTTACCCCTCACAGACTTTCCATGATGATGCTTTTGTACCAAATCATGATTTAAATCACCTGCTTGAAATCACATAATTCTTTAGTTTAATTAATTTCTAATCGAAATCGCCCCATTACAACTTTTCTTGAAATGTCTTGCAGGTACGAAATGCAGGAATGGATGTTTATTAACAAACCAAATGAAGCATAATGAGCCTTTTGGGAAACCTACCACTTAATTATTTAGTCTGTGCCTAGTTTTGCTGTTAGGGCCAAATCAGTGGTTAACACAACAGCACACAAGGGTTACCATGAACGTGCAACATAATGAGTTTCCCTTAATTAATAGGATTGTTAATATATAAGTTAAAAACGGAAACAAATCTGGTGCCAGCCAGAAGTGTAAAAAAGGAACCCAACTGAATCAGCAGTTAGGAAAAGAGAGTAAGTGTGTCTTCCAGTGCTGCGTCCTGATCACTTTGGTCTGATTCAAGGACATCCTGCTCTCGTTGTTGTCGTCGTCGTCTTCTCCGTCGGTACACCGGTTTCTCATCCAGCTGTTCAACTTTTAGCTCTTCTCCTGCTTCCATAGCGGACCTCAAGCAAGAAGAGAACCTGGAGGACAAGAAGATTTTAATTTACAGCAATATTTGAACTCTTATCCTCCAAGCACGTAATATACACTCACCGGCCACTATATTAGGGACACCATGCTAGTACAGGGTTGGTTAAGATTTAACAAGGCAAACAGATGTACCTAATAAAGCGGCCAGTTGTCAAGTCATTGTAGGTTACTGATACCCAAAATAAATAAATCTTAGGTCAATTTTGCATACTTCTACCTTTCGATCCTCTTCAGATTTTCTTCCATTTTGTGATTTGCGACTCCAACAAGAAAGCCGACATATTCCTCAGTGACCATTATGTCTCCCCTGTGGCTGAGAGGAACCTCGAGACAGTGGGTGCTGCGTATAGCCTGGGTTCAATACAACAGAGGAAATAATATGGAGAGAACATGTCAAACTTCAAACAGTACGAGACAATTCTGATGTATTATTATCACCATGATAATTTTTCCTTTCTTCCCCACGGTCACACCGGAGTTCCTGAACCCTGAGTTAATGGCCACAGTGTGCTGTGAAACACACAGTAATGTTAGTCTACTGTTTTAAATGTCATGTTTTAATCAAATCATTACTTTAAGGTGGGTGCTGTTACCAGGAGCTGTGCATCCTCTAATCTTTGGCACTGCACATGCAGAACGCATGGCTCAAATTTAAAGACAGCATCTCCAGATGATTCCAGCAAACCAGCCATCTGTTTAAGAGAGAACCAATGTTTATTCAGATGATATTAATGTAAACCATGGGGGGTTTCCCTTTGTTTATATGGGTTTTCTCATACATCCCAAAGACCTGTGTGAGACAGACTAAACAGGTTAACTAAATCGAACTATATTAAACCTCTTACCACATCGTCTTTAGTACACTTCTTATGAGAGACGAATAACCAGGAGCAGTTCTGCTTCTGCACATCCGAACAGTTTGATACCTGAATAATAAGAATATTGACTCCATATTTAATTATAACACACAATTATACGAATATTGACTCCACATTTAATTATAACACACAATCACACACGTGATTCGTGCTTACAGCCTAATTTAAGCATTCTATACTCTTCATGTACACTTACAAACACACTACAAGGGCAAAAGTATTGGGACACGTCCACATTGCTGTGGACCTTTTCTGATATAAACATCAGTACGGAAACTGTACATTGGGAACTACGGAACCACATTTAGTGAGCTTTTTAAAACAACTCATTCTTTCGCTAATATTCATATTCATATTTATAGCAGCATTCAGTGCCTAAGAGGTGTTTACCAATACTTTTGTTCATACAGTGTATATTAGCTAAATGGATTAACGTGATGAATTTGATAAGTTGTTTGCACATTTTACCCCATCAATAAGGATGATCCTTCCTGAGCACGAGCTTGTAGTAAAGTAATGATCCGAATAATTGATAAACGATACGATATCCACAATATCTTCATCTATGCTGCCCTTTTTACTGAAGTCCACTTTGTTTAGGCACTGTTTCTTCCATTGCTTGAAGGCATTTTCTCCTTCCATGGCTAAAAATGATTCGTAATTC
>JAUZST010011663.1:0-11797 GCA_034779995.1 Parotocinclus haroldoi
TCTGCCAAGCTGCCACAGTTGGGTCCCTGAGCAAGGCCCTTAACCCACAAATTGCTCTGACTGTAAGACTGTATTAAGTGTAAGTCGCTCTGGATAAGGGCGTCTGATAAATGCTGGAAATGTAAATGTAAATGAAATGTAAAAAGTCTGACTGTGGTAGCCTAGCAGTTAAGGTACTGGACTCTGGACCTAATGATCCTGGGTTCAAATCCCACCTCTGCCAAAGATGCCACAGTTGGGTTCTTGATCCAAGACCCTTAACCCACCATGGCTCGAATTGTAATACTGTATCAGTTCTAAGTCACTCTGGATCTTTCCTACTTTGGATATCAATAAATACTGCATACCACAGAAATAGTAACATCCCAGTTGCAGGTCTCATTAATTGTCTATACTCCTGGGCATAAATAATGGTCAAACTTTTCATGGTCCTAATACATAACTCTTTGGTCAGAAAATTGGAAAGAACTAAAAAGAATGCACTATTGAGAAAGTTATCTCATCACTGCTCGTTATCATTGCTTGTATTTGAAGTTTTTTCGGCAGCTTGTGATGTTGCAAAATATTGGAGAGATACATGCTGTCCACAAAGTTTCTACAGAGGAACAATCACGTGATTTTTTTTTTTTTAAATTATTATTTTAACTAAATAATGCTCCTGCTCCTTATACTGTGAAGACCACCAAGAAGTAACTTGAGAGCAGGGTCATGAGGCTCATGTTTTGGCCTACTCCGTGTCCAGAGTTGATCAGAGAATATTTGCTCTCACATCAAACACAAATTTGCTAGAAAACATTTCAAAACATGAATTTTTGAAGCATCTGTCGATCAGCCAACGATCAGATTCAACTGGTTTTCAGTGTGAACCAGGGCTTGGCCGTTCAGTCTTAGAACTGGTTCCCATTGAATTGTCCCATTTGTACTAGTTCCTGCTATTTGTCCCTATCCCCTGCAAAGAAGCTTCCATTTTAAGAAAAGCTGAACAAAAATGTTTCTGTATGCTGTCATTTTTAACTCTTACACAAAAAGGAAAATTGGAATCGGCCAAAATTTACCAGCCATTAGTTACAAAAATCAGAAAGGGACAAGAAAATTGCCATCTCACTCATGTGTTTTTACCTGTTAATATCGTGTTTTGTATTATAGTCTTCTGTATTTGAGCACTCGTATGTTTTAGTATTTGTCTCCTTTCTAATTTTTTTCTGTATCCATTTATTTACTATTATTATTGTGTTTTTTTTTTTGTTTTTTTTTAGGTTTTCTGTCCTTGTTTGTATAAATGTTAAAGCTTAAAATCATAAATAAAGTTTAAAAAAAAAAAGAAATTGCCATCTGAAGGTTGTTACACCTGCAGGGAAATTCCCTACTAATACCCATGTTTTTGAATGTAGTGTTGGGGTTTATATTTTTGATTATGTCGTTTTTCTGGTGAGGGTTATGCTGGGATTGGGCAGCATCGGGGAGTTCAGTGATGATTAAGGATTTTTGTATACATTCGTACCTCCTCCTCATCTTTATCACTGCATTACTACATTGAATAAAGTGTTCTACATTGTTCGTACAGGATTCCAGTTCTGTGGGTAATTATGGTATGATGTAAGATTTCCCTTTAGACAAACTAACCTTAGTTTTATTGGCAATCAGTAAAAAAAGAAAACCCTAAATTATCAGTATGGCTCTAAATCAGCATGCTGATTTACCCCTAGATTTTTGACACTTAAGTGATAATATTTGCTTGCTTTAGTTTTGCTAGAGCCGTTAATCGTAGGAAAGGTTCCTTCTCTCTTGTGCTTTTGTGCTCTCACTCCCTCTCTCACACACTCTCACACCCTCTCTCACACACAATATTTAAACCGTATCAGATTCCAGTGTTTCAACAAATATTGGCTGTTGAATGTGTTTGGTGTGGGTGTCAGTGAGGCTGTTATTTGTTCGTTTCCTCTTTGAACTTGTCACCCTATAGAGAAACACAACTTGTTTCGCGATATTAACAACATTTCTTGACTAGATATCAGAATCTGTATGTGTAAATACACTGCTCTTAAAAAAAGAGGATATTTCACAATGAATATTGAGCAATTAAGAAAGCAATTGATTTTTTAAAAATAAACAAGATCATCAGAAAATCAAACGAAAAGTCAAAGGAAGTTGTTTGATTAAGCAAATGAGATGCAAGCTCAATTATGGTGATTGAGTAGTAGGTGATATGTTCATGGGGGTGAACAGAAGCGTGTTAAACAGGACGAGTGTCTCCCCGCATTGACTGTTAAGTACGGCGTATGGTCAACCAGGACTGCCCAAACACACTGACACTCATGGGCATGGACAGGATCAGATTGTCAAGCAGAAATATCCCCTCATTTTTGTGAGCAGTGTGCACTGTTATTAACTAATTGAGTCTTCTAACTTAAGTTTTATTCTTCCAACTCCTGCTCCTCAGACCTCCGAGTATAGAGCTTGGTGCCAAAAGCAAACCAGTCGTTGTCGACAGCAGCAAGATGGCAGACATGTCGGTGGAAGACATCACAATGAGAGCCAACCAAGTCACTGATGAGGTATGCATGGAATTTGCTGAGTGGTACAATTGTTTTCCTTTTGCTTTAGTTTTCTTTCCTTTTGCTATCTTCTCTTTCCTTTTTTGTACTTTTTCTCGTCCCTTTAACCAGGTACTCCCTTTCTCTTTCCCTTTCGCTTTCTTCTCTTAGATTCACTTTTGCTTTTTCTTCCCTTGCCTTTTGCTTTCTTGTCTTTGTTGATGGTTCTATTTTTAAGCATCCTTTTTTTTCCCTAAACGATGTAAGGGCGCAAGCCTGTTATTCACCTACTAATCGGTGCTTTTGTTCTAAATGATCTAATCTCTCTTCTGCTTTTCTGCCTTTTCACTCTTCATGTGGCTTTTGAGGGACTGAAAGGAGCTTTTCTGTTAGTGCTTGGTACTACACAACACTGAGGTCTGTTGCCCATGAAGGACAGCTTGGGTGACATGGGGTAAACTAATACTTTAACACCTTTGACACCAGTCATTTTGGAAGTATGTGCTGCTCCTTCTTATTAAACTCTTTGTTTCAATGTTACACTTCCCTTCCCTCCGGCATGTCCTGTTTTTGTGTGCTGAAATAGATATATTTTGATTGGCATTACCCTTATGATTCTGCATCTCAGCTGTTTAACTTTAATCTTCCCGACACCCTGACTTTCTGGTTACTGGTAGCCGTAGCTACAAACATTTATTTATGTTTTAATGGCATCATTTAAACATTTATCAACATGTTTATTGCATGCTATCAAAAATTTAGCCGAATGCAAACTACTCGCCATGCATTTTTTTTTTAATGTCTTTTGAATAATTGTACATTTTCGCTTTGATCTTGAAACAGTATGTGCTGGGAATGTGTGCTAATTTGATATTAGCAGAACAAACAGAACTGTACAAACATCTTAGTGACATAAGATTAAATATACTGTTTTAGCAACGGTATAATGGGCATATTTTGTTATGTATCTTTATTAGAATACAACCAGGAAATATGGAAATATGTATTAAAGTTTTTTAATCAGCCTCTAGTAGAGGTTTATATGCAGTTAACTACACTGCTCACAAAAATGATGGGATATTTCATCTTGAAGTATCCCCTAATTTTTGTGAGTAGTATATTTAGTGTGATCTAAATGTAATGTGATGTGATGTGAGCATATGGCGGCTTCATTGGGATGCCAGGTTGACCCTGCTGAGTGCTGAGCCCTTTAGCCTTGAACCATGCTGGAGCATGATTGACCTCTCCCTTCTTCCCCCCTGGCTTGGCTTCACACTTGCTTCCCTTAAAGGCGCCCATGCACGCCGTCATCATCACGACAAGCACAGCACTACAGACTGCTTGGTTGAACCCATGTGATCAGTTTGGACCCGTTTGTGAGTTTTGAATTGAGCGTGTTGTCACAGTTCTCTCATAAGCCTTTATTATGACGCAATTTGCGCGGCTGCACTTATAAGAAAACTTTCCGTGCTCGGGCACAATTCGTGATTGCATTATATGGCATTCACACTCGAGTCCAGCGAACTGCGCTCAAACCCAGCCTTTTCAAGCGTGCCACAGAGCGATTCAGCATATCATTCCTCGGGACGCTTGGGAGCGATCACACTAGTTAAACGAACAGCACTGTGGAAGTCAGTCACGCCCCCAGATTGCCTAGTGCGAGTACACGCTTAGAAAGGGTAGCAGCCAAGAAACCCCTATTTCAGAATGGGACCAGGGTGAAAAGTCTATGGTCTGATAAAACTCACAAAGATTGGAATGCAGATCAGTGGAAAAGCGGTGGAAATTATACATTTTTAGGTCTTTATCTAGTTTTGTTGCCAGGCGAAATCTGCTGTTTTATAATTGTGCTGATTATACTGAACCATCATGATTGTCAAGTCATTTTACCAGTCATAAGAAAGTTGTGGATTTGAATGTGGGGTGTATAGATTCATTTGAGTCCGGTTTGATTTCATGAAGAAAACACAAACGTGAAGACGTGAGAGAAGTACTTGACACACGCAAACTTGCTTATGATGGCAGTTGAACATGAGTGTTGTGTGTCACAGAATGTATCAGTGGTGCAGGAAGTGCTACCACATGATGGCTGAACCATAAACCACTTCAGCACAGGTAGCCATGCTACAGAGTAATGCAATACTGACTGACTTGTGTACACTTAATGGTTTCCCAATATCAGGTTACTGAAGTCCATTACAGAAGTAGCAGCAGTAATCAGACTCTGACATTTCTAGTTGTTCACATGAGTAAATAACAGCAGCAACCATGGACATCCAGAGGAAGTGAAATGTTTAATGAACTGCCAGATACTTTTGTGAAACGATTACTAATAGGATGTTTAATTCAGGTTCATGATGTCCTGCCACAATTAAGAAGCAGAAAGAGCATCAAAAACACTTATAGGAAAGCTGAAACAGTAAACCTGTTCCTGTAGCAAACATGTTAAATACTAGTTCGCTGAGCCTTTATGTTGCTCCTGATGATTAAAGTCATATGTATTTATAATGCGCTTTTTACAATAGAGCATTGTCTCAAAGCATCTTTACAATCTTATAATATCTTAACATGCAAATCCCAAGTTGAGCAAGCCTAGGGCAACAGTGGAAAGGAAAAACTCCCTGAATGTAGAAGGAAGAAACCTTGGGTCCTCCATGGGTGGCCTAGATGGTAACTGAAAAAGCTAAGTTGTGTTAATAGTCAAATTAAGTAAAAAATAAAATTAAATAACAAAAAATATTTAAGATAATGAGTCCTTAGCGGTAAGCTACTGGAGACACGGCAAGTCCAAATAATTAAGTGATAGAGGGAGTTACTGCACTCCGGTGTAGCCCAGGCATGGTGGGACTAGCTTCTATAGATGATAAACCAGTAAGGTGTTGCTGAGGTGACGGAGCAACATAGTGTGGTGCTTGAACTGGTACCGGAACATTAGCTCAGACAGAAAAGAGAAAATGTAGTTACTTATGGGTTAGGAGTCTGTTGACAGTCACTGATGCCAAGTGCAGCATGAAATTAACTATAGCAGCATAGCTATAAGGGGAGGAACCAGAAGTTAACACAGCCAAGAGGCAAGAGCCAAACAGAACCATGAGTCCCAGTCTAAATCTAATCAAAAGCCTGCGTAAATAAGAACGTTTTTAACCTATACTTAAAAAAAACTGGAGTGTCTGAATCTCGAACTAAAGTGCTAAAGTTTATTCCATAGCTTTGAGGGCCAAATATGAGAAAGCTTTTCCCCCCTGCTGAAAGACGTCCTGCACCTTGTGGAAAAAAAAAGTTCTTCAGGTACTAAACAAAAGAAGGCTGCTAAGTGTAACACGCTGCAAAATAGTTTCTCAAAATGAGCTCGAGGGACTGCTGATGGACAGCGTGCATTTGAGAATCTCCTTTTTCAGTGTGTAAAGTTCAAAAATTACAAATGCAGTTTTGTTTACGTTGGATGCTTTTTGTATTGTAAATCGAATCTTTATTCTAAACTCAAAATTCAAAATTTTAAATTTCTAGTAAAAATATTCTTAGTTTTCTTATGTTACTTACGAACTTGGCACCTGTTGTCCTTCTCAATTTACAGTATTTCGGCACATTCTGTGGAAACCATTATCAAAATTGTGTATTCTTTAAGAAAAAAAAAAAAAGTAATGGAGAGTCATGTGACAGGAGTGATAAACGCCAGAAAACATTGTGAGAAAAGCTGTGGTCTTGACTTACTAATTATTTTTGTTTTTCACTTTCAATGCATTAGTCGCTAAATTGCACAGGCATTTCATTACAATATTTAATCTTCCATTTTTTCTTTCCGATTTGTCGGAACCTATCCCCAACGTGATCCGGACACAACCTAAACTGGCATGTAGCTTTTAGTATGGTAATGAGTCGCTGCTTTGTTGATGCTGACTGAGACCGTTGCCTTTTTCTTCCAGTCTCTTGAGAGCACCAGGAGGATGCTGCAGTTGGCAGAGGAGGTGAGAGCTCTGGTTATTGAATCTTTTGATCTTTTGAGTGATTTTGGCTTGCATAGGATGAAGGTGCTCACACGTTTCACATCTGTATTCCAGAGCAGGGAGACTGGGACAAAAACCATAACCATGCTGGACCAACAGGGAGGTAATCTAGCTGTTCATTCTCAGTATGGCTTTCGATTCCTTTCTAAGCAGATTTCTGCTCTTTATCACCGTAAGCTGATTGGCAGATTGTTGTCTTTTATGTTAGAGTGCAAAACTAAGTTCAACTGAGCCAGAAGGCAATGGTCAGTTGAACTCCAGTACACAATACATAATATAAAACCGAGGTACAGCCTCAGTTCAACTTTCCACACACAATGCATTTAGCCTTTTTTCTCTTATATTAGAGCCAGACCTTTGAGTCTCCTTCTTCCATTAATGCCGTAGCAGGTTCTGATACCCACATCTATAAACACAACAGAAATGTTTTGCTTTTACAAGGGCAGCACGGTGGCTCGCAGAAAGAAGGTCTTGGGTTCAATCCCAGGGCTGGATCGGCCTAAGTACTTTCTGTGCAGTCTGTATGTCTTTCCTGTGTCCGTGTGGGTTTGATCTTGGCGCTCTGGTTTTCTCCCACAGTCCAAAGACATCCATTGGGTTACTCGATTAGTCTAAATTGGCATTGATTTGAGTGTATATACATTATGTGACGGGTCTTGAGATAACTTTGTGTGTAGATGTAACCATGTGTGTGTCGCTGACATGGCCAACAAGACGAGTCGAACGAGATCATGTGACTTGATCAGTCAGTCACAGCATGGTGTGCCACCATTTATTCAAAAACCCCTTTTCCATCACCATTCAACCTTAAGGATATTCTAACGTTTCCACTTTGTCCTAGCATAAAAAATTAGCTCCATAAATATGTACTAGGTTTTTTTTTTTTTGCTCTGTACTTTGTGCACTTGCTAAACTGCTATGAGCTGAGCCACACAATTTGGTGAAACTCAACTCATGATTCAGTACACAGGCATTCGGTCTCAGAATAGGTCTCGTTCAGTACAGAGCTCTACGTTTGTCGTGTTTGGTTTTTTTTAATATCTACAGTTACCTGCATTCTTATTGCAAATAAGTCCCAGTGGGTCCTTAAAAGGTTGATTACAGCCAACCGAAAGGAAAACCCCCAGATCACTTTCAGGTTGCAGGTTGCAGGTAGCTTAGCATAACAGGGAACGCTCAGTTCATCAGTAGAGTAAGTGTTTTGCGTTCATTTTTTTTAATTTTTTTTTTTGCTTTTTTTCTACCGTTACTCACTAAATTACATGGGAGTTTCAACACTTTTTTGGATATTAAAAAAAAAGCTTTTTATTAATGTAAGTGTTAATGTGCAAGAGGCTTATTATTATTATTATACAATATTTTGATATAATTTAGTGAATTTTCTAACTACTAATTTAAATTGTATTATTGTTTTGTTCATTGATTTAAATTATTTACCTAGAATTTAGCTATAATTTAATATACTTAAGTATTTATTCAGTATACATTTAGGCCACCCATGGAGGACGGGTCCCCTGTTGAGTCTTGGTCCTCCCATGGTTTCTTCCGCCTACTTTCAGGGAGTTTTTCCCTGCCACTGTCGCCCGAGGCATGCTCAATTTGGGACTGGCCTTTTAAGATATAAAAATGTAATATTGTAAAGCTGCTTTGCGACAATACACCATTGTAAAAAGTGCTTTATAAATTAATTTGAATTGAACTGAATAATAAACTCCTTAGTTTGTGACGCATTCTTATGGATTTGGCTGAACGTAACCCCATCGTAGATCAGGGAGCACCTTTACAATACAACACCATCGATTCACATAATGCCCTATACAGTGTGGATTCTCTTAAAGTTAACTCATGAGTCAGTACTCAGTACTTGACAATCTTCTAGAACAGACTAATAACAAGAACTGTGCTATCACTGTATAGTGTTGAAGTATACGCTACAGCTTGAAGAATACATATATAATGCCTTAGGCAGTGTAGATTGTCTGGGGCCTGCAACAGATTAAACAGATCATGCCTCCTCATTCTCCGGCACTACACATTCCTTCTGGATTGAGTTAACGACAACCTTCGCTTCCATTTTTCATGCTTGTCCAAACAACGCCGATGTGTACCTCAGAGCAACTGCGGAATGTTGAGCGGGGAATGGACCAGATCAATGAGGATATGAGACAGGCTGAGAAGAACCTCACCGATCTATCCAAGTGCTGTGGCCTATGTGTCTGTCCCTGTGATAGGTAAGCCCTGTGGCCCACCTGCGAATATAGTGGGACCTAAACTTTATTTCACATTTAAGCAAGTCAAAGAAATAAAGACAGCGCTTCTGTTTCCCTTGTGTTGTCTGCACCACTTGCTTTCAGAGTGAAGTCCATTGAGCATGACGGCCGGTATAAACGCACTTGGGGCACTGGAAGTGACGATGCCAGCACCACAGGGCATAATGATGGGGGTGTGGTTTCCAACCAGCCAACTAGCCTCCGCAATGGACAGGCTGTGTCATCATCATCTGGTCCCTACATCAAGAGGTGAGGTAGATACTTTTATATGACACCACTATTAAATGCTAGATAGCTCATCTCAACTTGGTAGTATGATGCAGAATATGTAGAACGTTCAGTTAGTTTTTAAAGTATTCAGGCAGCTCAGCACAAGTTTGCTAGCCCACAACTGCCGTGACCCTGACTCTAGTCCCGGTGGTGCCTTCTGGGAGGTTTGTATGCCATGCAAAGACGGTAGGTGTGCCTGAAGGAAGTGAGGCTGAGTAGTAGGATCATCCCCCAGTAATGCAAGAGTAAAGTGTTCCCAGTGAGGTCCAGAAAAGGGGTTTGACCACCCCTGCAATCATGACCAGGATTCACTGGATTAATATTGGGGAGAATAAAAAAAAAAAGATAAGACAATTAATTGGGGGTACATTAGAACAGTTTGCTTTACTATATAACAAAAACTGTCATGTATTGTTGTTGCTGTTTGTTTTACTGTATTTTTAACCCAAGGTTTCCAGTCGGCAATCAAAAGTTGTTGGTATAGAAAAGTGTGTCATACGCGCTAGGCCTTATTTGGCCAATTACAAAGTGTTCGGTCATTTACAGATACTAGTCTTACATTTCTAAAGCTCTTAACTCGGTCAGCAAGAGAACACCTGAGAGACAGCTCTTCTTTAACCTACTTACAACCACCCAAAGTGTTGCTTATACAGACCTTCCAGTGCCACAGTGCCCTGCCACAGTAACCACAGCAAACATTGAAAGTGCTATTCTTGTGTCAACACCTTTACTGCTCACCAAAGTTAGTTAAAAAAAATGACTAATGAAATGTCCCCTCATTTTTGTGAGCAGTGGATTTCCCTAGTGCTTCATCCAACCCTCCTGACTTATTTATATACTTATTTACTACTTTTAACAAATAGGATAACGAATGATGCCCGTGAAGATGAGATGGAGGAGAACCTGAATCAGGTTGGCAGCATCATTGGAAATTTGAAGAACATGGCTATGGACATAGGTACGGAGCTCGACAAGCAGAACAAGACAATTGACCGCATTACCGACAAGGCAAGTTCACTTTATATCTAATATACATTTATAATGACAAATTTTGACATTTGTTAGAAGAATGTAGGGTGTTGTAGCATATCGTACTGCTGGATCTCTGTTTCTGTAGCGTAACGTGCTATGCGGTGCTTAGCCGATGCACTATAGAAATATAAAATTATATGTCAAGACAAATTTATTTCTGTAGTGCTTTTTACAGCACAGTGTTGTATCAAAGCAGCTTCAGAACTCAACAGTCCTAAGTAAGCAATTTAGGGCTATAGTGGTAGGAGAAAAAACTGTAAAGTATTAAATACCGAAATGAAACATATGTAATTAGAATAATCAGAAATAGTAATATTATAAAATGGAAGCTATGAACAAGTTTCAAGTGATTTAATTCAGTAAAAAATGTCATTGTTGGTTCTCAAGTCCTCATCAGGTACATTTTGGTGGCATGACATCCATTCAGCCAGTGGAGAAGGGGTCGCGTTAGAGCCCTCTCATGTGGTCTAGGTATAGTGCGAGTGCAGCGTGCGAGTGCAGCGTGCGAGTGCAGCGTGCGTAGGTATACAAATTGGAATTGGTGCTGGAAGAACATCTTAGTCTGAGTACTTGAAATGGTACAGAAATAAGAGCTTGGTGAGATTAGTGATATTAACAGAACATTTATGCAAGTGTAGCATGAAACTACAGTGGCACTAACTATACATAGAATAGCCAGAAAGGGAAGAACTAGAAGTTACTTCACCTTTGCGAACTGGTTGCATAAATTATATACAGAAACTACTGGTGACATTTGGTCCAGCAGGATGTAAATAAAGCCAGTACCAGTCACTGCACAACAAAGATCCATCCACACACACATACTAAGGGACACTTTAGACCACTTAACCTAACATGCATGTCTTTGGACTGTGGGAGGAAACCGGAGTACCACGAGTAAACCCACGCAGACACAGGGAGGACATGCAGACTCCTCACAGAAAGGACTCAGACCGCTCCACCCTGGGATTGAACCCAGGACCTTCGTGCTGCCCCTGAGATTTAGTTTAAACAGCTAAATTGCAATAATAGTTCCCCACATGATCTGGGTTCCTCTCTGGGTTTCTTCCTTGTTGGAGTTTTCCCCTTGCCACTAGCTTGCACATTTTGAGATCTAGACTCTGGGTCAGTTTTTGATAAGCTGCCTTGATACACTATCTGTTGTCAAAAAAAGGGATATGAATAAACATTTCCCACGTGAAACGCGAGAATAAGATTGTGTGGTGCTTGACATTTCCACTCGTATGTGGCAGCCAGAGAATTAACATGCATTTACAAATCTGCAGGTAAAATCCATAACCTGCTATGAAAGTAAGGTTTTGCATTTAGTACATGTATCTGATGTTAGTGATCTACGCTAGGATTCTCCCTATAGACTGGTGTATTTTTCTTGTTGTTTAAAATTTCTTATTTTATAAGAATAGTACTTTCTATAAATGCAATTATTGTATTTATAATGTATAAGTAACATATCTGTAATTTTTCTTTTGTGCTCAGGCTGACATGAATAAAGCTCGCATCGATGAAGCCAACCAGCGAGCCAACAAGCTTCTGTAGAAAAACGATAACAACAGATGTGAATGAACAGCAATAATCTCTCTCTCCCCCTCTGTGTGTGTCTCTCTCTCTCTCTCTCTCTCTCTCTCTCTCTCTCTCTCTCTCTCTCTCTCTCTCTCTCTCTCTCTCT
>JAUZST010011664.1:0-11797 GCA_034779995.1 Parotocinclus haroldoi
TTGGTTCCTCCCGAGGTTTCTTCCTACCATTTTAGGAAGTTTTTCCTTGCCACTGTCGCCCTGGACTTGCTCAACTTGGGATTGGCCTTTTAAGATCATGTATTACTGTAAAGCCGCCCATTTAGTATCAAACCACCCTGTCACACGCAAAAGCACGTAAATAACGTTTCTAATTCAATCCGATGCTCGGATGCTCTTCTGAGCCGTACTGACCATACCCACCATGCCTAAATCCACCGAGCTGCTGCAACTGGGATCGACTGAACTGTGATCTTTGATTGAATGAGCAGGCAAACGTGTACCTAATAAAGTGGCCGGTGACTGTATATACAAACTGTACGTGCTTGTTTGTTGTTGTTGTTGTTGTTTTTTTCACCTTATAGCCAGGGTGACAGCTTAACGGAATACCATAACCTAGCTGTATACAGAACTAGCACATGGAAAAATAACATTAAGCTCGGCCGCACCGAACGCATCTACGCCAATAACAATACTCACGAGCGCTGTTTCACTGTTTGCCGGGCTGCGTACAAAATCCTTGCTTCCTCACTATGTAGGTTCCACTAGAAAGGGCATAAAATGTTAACACCCGCGCACCCTATAGTGCGATTTATTGAGCGGCTTCCTTCCTTCGTTCGTCTTTGAACTGATATTGTCCTTTGGGTAATTACCACCACCTACTGAGCAGTCTGGGTATTTTTTATAAAGTACAGCACTGGGTTTCGTTTATCAGGTCTTTGTCTTTATAAAGCATAATAATACATCTGCATATATAAACATAAAATGGCTGGTTACGTCATTTAGGGTTTACAATTTGTCCCACACAATATTAATCATTTACAAACAATTATTCCCAGGTAGAAAAAAAAAACGTTAAGTGATGTTTGAGAGTAGAAAGCGGCCAAATTGCCCTCTCCAGGACAGAGCGGATAAGAAAGTGAACGAGTGAGTGAGAAAAGGACTGTGCTGTATTCGAACAAGGCTTTCAAACCGTCTCCATTTTCTTTGATATGAAGGGCGGCACAGGGGGCTCGGTGGCTAGCACTGCTGCTTCAAAGCAAGAAGATCCCGGGTTCAATCCAAGCGTAGAGCGGCCTGGGTCCTTTCAGTGTGGAGTCTACATGTTCTTGTGGGTTTGCCCCTACAGTCCAAAAACGTGTGTGTTAGGTTAATTGCATTGGCTTGAGCGTGTGTATATGTACAGCGCTCACTCGATACTTGGCACTTCACCTTTCGAGAACTCGGTGCATCGCGGGTTTTCAAAAAAATGTGAATGGAAACAAATATATCGCGGATTTTCGTTGTTTCGCGGGGTTTTTGCGGAACTTTTACATTGAAAAATGTATACAAAATATATTAGAAATATTAATACTAACAATAAAGGAAGGTTATGAATCATAAAATATGACGATTTACGGTAAGTAGCTGTATTTACTCAGCGGATGAATACTCACCGAAAACGGGAAGTAAGGCCGGAGCGTCGGCCGCCTGAGTCGCTACTCGCCGACGTGACGAGTTTTTATCTGCGGTGTCGTGTTCGCCGTTTGTGAAAGTTTCGTTATAGACCGAATTCATTCGAGCCCTACGATGAAACCCAAACGTTCTGCAGGTTCTACGGCTAAAATAGTTTATAAATACTTTAATAAATAGTGTCCCTACTTTGCGGATTTTCGTTTATCGCGGGTGGTCCTGGAACGAGGGAACGCTGTAGCCTCTGCACCACAGGGTCGAGCAGTGAAAATGAGAACGTTACGGATTAACATATCCAGGTTTAAACTGTTCAAATTGTTCTGGTTAGATGGTGATTTTTTTATTTATTTATTTTTTAAATTCACGTTCAAGTCAAAGATTGTGGTTTCACCAGTTGCTGGCAAACGTCTCTTTTCAGGCTTGCTGTAAACCTCAGGAGGCATTTGGTTTTGAGCAGGCGCGCAGAGAGTACTCGCTCAAAGCGTTTGGGGAAATGGCCGACTCCTTCAAATCGGACTACTTCAACATGCCTGTCCATGTAAGTTTGGCAGCTGGTGCGCTCTGATGGACAGCTGTTACGTTTGAATTGCGTTTTCGTTTCACTGTCGTGCTCGTTTCTGTGGCTTACGTGCAGATGGTCCCCACCGAGCTGGTAGAAAAGGAGTTCTGGCGTTTGGTGGGCACTATCGAGGAAGATGTGACTGTGGAGTACGGAGCAGATATTGCTTCCAAGGAGTTTGGGAGCGGCTTCCCCGTGAGGGGCGGCAGGTTTAAGGTCGCGCCCCACGACGAGGTAAACGAGGCGCTCTCTCTAAATACAAGCGTAAAGAAGTAACGCGACTAACCATTAGAGTGACGCTAAATACAGGCTGTCTGTAACGTAAGTCCTGAATTAACGTTGCGATTATTATTTTGCCGTTTCGTTTTTCACGCCACAAAATAAGGGTCGTTTACAACTACAGAGAGCTTTTTTTTTTGCAGATTTGTCAAACGTCTTTTTTTTCTTTCCCCCCCCTTATGAATCATGTAACCCTCTTAGCAAATTAAGAGTCACGCTGACTCTTTGAAAGTGCTTTTTGATACAATTTTCCCCAATTTATTTATAACCGTATGTGCTATACGTATAACTGTATAACTATGTGCCCTCCAGTTGGCTTGTTCTCCCAGTTTGAGGTTACCGAAAGGTTTTTACTACCATAAATGATTGATAGTTAAAGTGACTGGAGGAAACTCACAGTAATAATAACTCGCTCAACTAACTGACATTGTTGTTATTACTTTTATTTGTGCTTTGGGTCCTTATGCTGCACCGTATATAAAGGAATATCATTATTTAGTTGTTTTTTTCTGTTTTTTAAATCAAATGCTTGTCTGGAAACTCAAGTGGCAAACCTTTTTACGTGTTTATTCTCAGTCCTCCGTGTGAGACGTGATCATCCCGGTTTCCTTTTCAGTTCCGTTTCCCTCTAACGAAAAACGGTTTAAAGTACATGTTGATTTTTTTTTTCCATATTAAATGTGCGTTTGATATCGGACTCTTAGACTGAGCATGCGATGTGTTGTGCGTCCTGTGGTGTCGTTTAAAGCTGTATTGTGATTGCGTTGCAGAAGTACCTGAGCTGTGGTTGGAACCTGAATAACATGGCCATGATGAAGCCATCGGTGTTGACCCATGTGACTGCTGATATATGCGGCATGACTCTGCCTTGGCTGTACGTGGGCATGTGCTTTTCCTCTTTCTGCTGGCACATTGAGGACCACTGGAGCTACTCCATCAACTACCTGCACTGGCAAGTACCGCTTGAAGATGCGCTAGACTCGTTACAATAAGTTTAATTTTGCAGTACGTCTCAAAGGCAGTTTGAAACGAGGCCTGCTTGTGCACTTAAGAAAGCAAAATCAGACCGGATAATCGCTGTCATTTCCCTTCTGAATTTCCCTTGCCTTTTTTTTTTCCTTTTCAAACTCCAGATGTGTGTTTGCTTTGTATATTTTATTGTCTCTCCACCCTGCCATAAAGTCCAGATTGGCAGAGAACTGCGGTGATAGTTGACCTTCTGGAAGTTTCACCCATCTCCATACAGAATCTCTGGAGCTTAGCCAGAGTAATCGCTGGGTTCTTAGTCACCGCCCTTACCTCTCCCTGGTCGGGGCGTCCAGCTCTAAGAAGAGTTCACTGTGCTCTTGAGGACCTCGTGGAGGATTTTTTTTTTTCTCCAGATCATTCACCCAATCCTTTTTTTTTTGAGTCCTACAGACAGTTCTTTTAAGGTTTATTTTTTGCTCTGACGTGCATTGCTGTGAGGCTTTATAGACGGGCATGGGTCGTTCCAAGTCACGTCCAATCAACTGAATTCACAGATCGAAAATCCAATCGGGGGAGAAAAACCTCCAATCAAGGTGTAGAAACATTTCAAGGATGATCAAGAAGCATGGGAGACCTCTTAAATAATGTTTAAAATTCTGTCCCCTTTATGGGGTATTGAGAGCAGGATGATGGAAAGCACTTAATTTAGGTTTTATTTTAAGATAAGAGTAACACAAAACGTGAGGAAAAAAGTGAAATGGTATGGTAGGTATATGTAGTATATAGTCTGAATGGTGAGCCCTATAATCATAACCAGCGTCCTATCCATCGAACTCTTCCACCTGCCTTTCATGAATTCTGGGATAGGCACCCGACCTCCCTATGACCCCGACCAGAGGGGGAAAGAAAAACAGAAAATACCTGATGACCTCACTTGACATGCATGAATGTTGTGGGATACCTAAAATGCCCAAACATTTGAAAGTAGTGAATTCACTTGGACCTTGTGCAGTGTTATACTACATCTGAACTGTGTGTGTGTGTGTGTGTGTGTGTGTGTGTGTGTGCGTGCGCGCCATCTGTTGTATAGGGGAGAACCCAAGACGTGGTACGGCGCTCCTGGCTTTGCTGCTGAGCAATTGGAGGCTGTAATGAAGAAGCTGGCACCCGAGCTGTTCGAGTCCCAGCCAGATCTTTTACATCAGCTCGTCACCATCATGAACCCTAACACACTCATGGCCCATGGAGTCCCAGTGAGTCACGTACCTGCATCCAACCTTGCCCTGGCTAGTTTCACTGAAATCAAACCTAAGGTTGTTCATATTTATCTAGACACTACACACTTATACACGAGACCGGGAGAAGGCGGTGAACCGTTTTCTGCACCATTTTATTCCTTGGACGTCTGTAAAGGCATGAAGGGGATTCAAGATGCAGTAGAGGGGTATAGATTTTCCCGGAAGGACTTATGGATGTAGTGCCATCCATCCATCCATCCATCCATCCATTATCCTCCGCTAAATTTACACGGGGGCGCAGACGAGCCGGCACCCACCCGTCAGTTCCCTAGATGGGGCGCCAGTTCATACACACACCCACACAGTCACCCAGTGAGGGCCACTTTAGAGACACCAATGAACCTAACACACACGACTGTGGAGTAAATGGGAGTAAACCGGAGTAAACCCACGCAGACATGGGGGAGGACATGCAGACTCCATCCAGAAAGGACCCAGGCCGTTCCACCCTGGCATTGAACCCGGGACCTTCTTGCTGTGTGGCAGCGGTGCCGCCCCACCGAACGCCCGTGCCGCCCTGCAGTACTACTATTATGCAAATATTTCGAATCTGGCCTATTTTCGGGACGGGGATGCATTCGGATGACGGAGTTTTGTCTCAAGTCCTGTCCGCTCACCTGCCGCTTTAATAGACACACTTCTTTGTTTCTGCACTCGTTGTCCATTTCCAGAATAGAAGCCCTCTGTAGTTCTACAGTTACAGACTATAGTCGACCCGCTTCCCTGCTTTATTTGTTCGTCCCTTGTACTCCGTCCTCACGCCAGCAACGTGCCAATGCAGCGCTGAGAATGATCCATAACCCAAACAGGAGCCGATCTGTGGGGGTCCTGAAGGGGAGTAAGGGGAGTTGACAAAGGACGTAGAGAAACGGATGGACCTCAGTGTGTAACTGATGATAAAGTACGTCTACGGGGCAGGTGGAACTGATCCAATGGGCAAGGAGCTTAGAAACCAGGAAGCGCGGAATGCAAACGTCACCTACAGCTAGATTGCGCCGCTCACCAAAATGAGGCCACCCCGTTCCGTATCTGACGCCGCGGTCACCATCTCGACCCGTGCATGATTTATCATCGTGTTTAAACGACGCTCTTCTTCCTGTCTCAGATTTACAGGACTAATCAGTGTGCCGGCGAGTTCGTCATCACGTTCCCGCGAGCTTATCACAGCGGCTTTAACCAGGGATTCAACTTTGCCGAGGCGGTGAACTTCTGTACAGTGGACTGGGTAAGGGAGAGTTTTGGATATCTCGCATGTTGATGTTAATTAATCTCGTCGTCCTAAAACTATGGGATACGCAAGTACACTGTATGGGCAAACGCACGGGGACACCCGTTCTCATTGGGGAATCTCCATATTCAACACCAGTTAGGTAATGGGATGAACTAAACAGCAGAGTGACTCCTCATGATTGTCTTCCTTTCCCCAGCACACTTTCTGCCCTGCCGCCTCAAACTGTTCCATAAAGGAATGGGTTACCAGATTTAATCGAGGACTTGGTCGGCTTGGTCCTGCGTTAGACTTGCTTATCTTGGTCAGGGTTGAGGAGGGTCTGATGTCCAACCAGATATTCAGTGGTACATTTATGAACAATGTGCACGTCCATCTTGGGTAGGGCAGTGCGATTATTGACACAGTTATTATTTATCGTTAGTTATTATGTGTGTTGTACAGGTTTGTACTAGCTTGATGAAAATAACGGCGAAGGAAGTTGAAATGTAAGAAAAACTTGCCCTTGCTTTTCTTCTCACTTTTTTTTTTGCCGAAAACGTCGGCCCGTTTAAGTGGATGGCTGACCCCTGAAATTTGTCAGAATATTCGAAATCCCCACAGTGCTTAACTCGCAGATTGCGAAGCAAGTTAGTTGCCGAGCTGCCTTTAATGGCCACCGATTTGGACCATGGGTTGCAGATTGTCATCTTTTGAGCGGCATCCGTTTTTTTTTTTCAGATTCTTTTCCAAATCAAGTAAGAAATCGACTACATTTAGGAAGTAAATGCGAGAGCGCAGACTCTGAGGCTGGCGGTGTCTGTATTTTGTCTCCTTGTGCGGTTTGTTCGCTCATTTTTAACCGTCGACTTTGTGGAGCGGTGTAAGCGCAGCCTGTAGTAGAACTTACATTTTTTTTTTTGTCTTTGCAAACTGAGTAACATGCTCTACAATGTAAGCTTGCACATTGCTAAATCGGCTATTAAAGACGCTGTCGTGAGCTGTACATTTTGCACACCGTTGGTCCCAGGGTGAGGTAACTGGACCACTCGACCATCACGTTGCAAGTTCCTCCAGGAGCTGAACCCAGGCCCTCGGGGCTCTTGCAGGCCCTGCTGGCTTGTACACAGCCCTTATTCCCATTAGACACCCTGAGATGATGATACAGAAGCTCTCATAGCAGTGAAAGGGGTCAAATACACAACTAATACGCATGTTTATAGACGACATGTTGTCGTTGCAACCGCCGTCATTGTTGTGTCGCCATGTTTGAGGTGCATCTTGACGCTTTTAATATTGGTTTGTGTAGATGCCGTTGGGTCGTCAGTGCGTGGACCATTACCGCTCGCTGCATCGGTACTGCGTGTTTTCACACGACGAGATGATCTGTAACATGGCTGCCAAAGCAGAATCGCTTGACGTTGTTCTGGCTTCCGCTGTTCACAAGGACATGGTGCAGATGATCAGCGAGGAAAGGGAGCTCCGCGAGCAAATCCGAAAACTGGTAAGACCAAGTGCGAGGAGCAGCACAAAGCGTAAAATCAGTCTAAAGTTTCAGACCCAGAGTTTAGAGTTGAAATGAAATAGCCGAGTTAGGAGAACTCGACCAGCGGCCCGTTCTAATGCGTTTATGTCAAGTCTTATCGTGGTTGCTCAGAGTGACGAGTCTTTGCTGGATTATTGTGAACTACACAGGTTTGTTTACACAATTTTGGGCATTTGGAAATGACGTGCAGTTAACGTGTCGCTGTGACAGTAGATGAAGCTTCGTATTTGGGATTTATTAAAGTCTGTGCTTTAGTCTGACAAAGCAGAGAGCTTATGTAGTACTAATACTCAATGCCTCTCTTTAGAAGTCAGTCTGCCTGGCGATTAAACTGCTCCACTCTTGTCTTGTTGGAGTTGTTGGATGGCTTGCTTAGCTTTAAAGTTGACCATCTGAGTTCCAACATGATTGCTCATCCTTAGGTATTTAGTTTTCCAGCGCACGTGCAGACTGATGCATCTAATAATTGATGGGATTCTATCTTATCCGTCTATGGACCAAATGGAGCAAATGTCCCCAGAAGGACAGCATATGTAACGTTTTCCATAAGTGATCTGAGCCCTGCGAGGTTTTTACCCTACTTTTGGATGATCACGTCATTTCGAAGGGTATACGGCCATGCCGACTGCTTCCTGCTTTTGAAACCCGTTAGATCACCTTCTGTGGTGAAGTTTTGTCTTTCATCCCCACGAGCCAATCCTCCTCCCGTCTCTCTCTGTGTCTCTAGGGCGTGGTGCACTGTGAGCTGTTTGAATACGATTTGCTGCAGGATGACGAGAGACAATGTGTTAAATGTCGCACCACCTGTTACCTGTCTGCGCTCACCTGTCCGTGTCGACCAGGCGAGCAGGTGTGTCTACATCACGCTCACCACCTGTGCACCTGCCCCATCTCCAACTACACACTCAGGTGAGTGCCCTAGTTTTAGTTTAGGCCAACTGTGTGTGTGCGTGTGTGCGTGTGTGCGTGTGTGCGTGTGTGCGTGTGTGCGTGTGTGCGCGTATATATATATATATGTGTGTGTGTGTGTGTGTGTGTGTGTGTGTGTATATATGTGTGTGTCTGTGTGTGTCTGTGGGTGTCTGTGGGTGTCTGTGGGTGTCTGTGGGTGTCTGTGGGTGTCTGTGGGTGTCTGTGGGTGGGTGTCTGTGGGTGGGTGTCTGTGGGTGGGTGGATGGATGGGTGTCGGTGTGGGTGTCGGTGTCGGTGGGTGTCTGTGGGTGGGTGGATGGATGGGTGTCTGTGGGTGTCGGTGTGGGTGTCTGTGGGTGGATGGATGGATGGATGGATGGAGCCATTTAATCTGTTCCTTAATGGTTAAGACAGTCTGACAGTAGAAAGTGTTCTGTGAGCAATGATGAAGGGCATCAGTGTTACTTCAGTGCTGCAAATGAGCCACCCGGTGGTCCTCTGGGGGTCGTACCCATGAGATAACGAGAATAAAGGGAATTAACAAATGACCTATAGGACCAGATGGACTGCAGTCTGTAATTGGAGAAGTGCAGACATTTTTTAAAATGTCCTCTTATTTTTATGAGCCGTATATTATCTGGGATCGGCGGCGTTTCTATGAAAATGTGTTTAAGCTTGCCTGTGTTTAGTCAGGTTTAGTTAATATAGGTGTGCATGCGTGCGTATGTATGTGTATATATAAATGTGTTCTTAATGATTACGCTGAAGGCGAGGGGCAGTAATGATGTACTTTTAGCGTTGGGGACTGGGGTATTGTGTTTTCCCCGGAGCCTGTCCCATAATGCAGCAATAAATCCTGGATAGGAACAACAGATAGGGACGGTTATGAATGTCTTCTCAGAATGTCCTGGTTCTGCAGATGCTGTAACGCGCTCTTTCCTTTTACTGTAGGTACCGCTTCACGCTGGACGATCTGTACCCCATGATGAATGCAGTGAAGCAGAGAGCCGACTCGTATGATCAGTGGGCGTCGCGTGTTACTGAGGCCCTGGAGGCCAAGCTGGACAAGAAACGCAGTGAGTTCAAGTGAATGTAGTGAGCTCGACCTAGCAAATCTTAACCGGAAAAATGTCCAAACTGTAAGAACTCTGATCTGTCTTGTGTCTCTGGCTGATGTGTGTCGGAACTGTCCAATGCCATAATGTCTGCTTTGTCAGCCATCCAAACAATGCGTTTAGCACTTGGATAGTCCGATCATGAGGAATTATCTGGGTTTACATGACTCGAGTCATGTTCAACCATGTTCCCAAAAGGAGCCAAAAAATCCCCGCCCAGTTTATGATGCCTACCCTTCCTTAGTCATGTCTGCATGTGATGGGAGCGCACCAGAGTAACCTGGGTTATCATTAAGACTGTTTTCTCACCTGATGTGCCCTTAATCCCAACTGTTTTTTTTTCGAAATGCTTTGTCTGTTTTTTGTGTTCAGTCATGTTTGTTTCTGGTCCCTAATCAAATATAGAAACGTTATTCGAAGCACTTACTCCCCATGACGCCGAACTGTAGCTCATGTAGTTGGAATGATGCTGCGTCTTTTTGCTGCCATCGTTGTTACAGGAAACAAACTTGAACCCAAGCTCTGTCGGCCCCCGTTTGCACATGCGTTTGTTTTTAAAATGTCTACTAACCCGGATTCCCGACCTATTACGTGAAATGTTTTTGGTTCATGTTTTGCGTTACGTCCCCCCCGCTGCTAAACGGTGGCCCGTTTGTCCATTTGTCCATTTGTGGTGCTGCCAAAGATGGAAATGTAGACCTGTAGAACGTCTCATTCTCCTTTGCATGGACTTGCTCTTGCCTTTAAAGCCGGTTCACCCGCCAGTGAAAGTGAAGTGGTTAGCGACCCTGCGATGGTACAGTGGCCCTCCCTGACCTATGGCCCTCTTCCCATGCTGCAGAGAGAATTGAAAAGGCAGCAGGGCGTTGTGTGAAAATGCAATTCTACCTAAACACCCTGACAAACCGTCTTGTTCCAGACCTCTCGGTGTTTCACGCTCTGCTTGAGGAATCGAGTGTGAAGAATTTTCCCGATAGCGATGTGATGCGGCACCTTAAGATCGTCACCAAGGATGCGGACAGATGTTCGTCGGTGGCGCAGCAGCTGCTTAATGGCAAGAGGCAGACCCGGTACGTAGCGCCGAACTCTTCTCACACCAGTCACTCACCACGTAACTTTTTAACGCGCATTAATGAGTGAAGGAGCAGCGTTTGTGAGCTTATCAGTGCGCGTCTCCAAACAGGTACCGCGCTGGTGGCGGAAAGACTCAAAACCAGCTGTCTGTGGAGGAAATGAGGTCATTTGTGCGTCAGCTTTACAACCTGCCCTGTAGCCTTTCGCAGGCACCGTTACTGAAGGTACAAAACATGCGAGACCTGCTCGTTACTTTTTTCTTCTGAAGGCAGTTTATCTGGCTGGTACAACCACCGTCTTTATTTTACAGTTACCGTTCTTACGTTTTTACAGTGGGGCCAAAAGTATTTAGCCATGTAGACCTATAGAATGCGTTTCATTACCATTCTGCCTCTTTCTCAGGAGCTACTGAACCGTATAGAGGATTTCCAGGCGCACAGCGAGAAGGTTCTCGCCGACACGGTCAGTGCGGATTCTGTGCCGGAGATTCAGTCCCTGTTGGATGAGAGCGCTGGATTTGACGTGCATCTCCCCGAGGTTCCTCGGTTGCGGGAGCGTTTGGAGATTGGCCGTTGGTTGGCTGCGGTGTGCCAGACGGAGGAGTGTGGTGCCAGTGCTCGCGGCCTTTCTTTGGACAACATGCGGCAGCTGATCGACCGTGCCGTTGGTTTGTCCTCGGACTCCGCTATGGAACGTGCGATGGCTCGCCTGCAGGAGCTGCTCACCGTCTCAGAGCAGTGGGAGGAGAAGGCACAGTCGCTGCTCAAAGCCAGGTAAGAGCAGTCACTGAGCATAGAACATGGGACACGATGAAGTAATGCCAACAGGGGGCACAGAAACTGGTCCACATGTTCAGATGCAACTGTGCTCGATTTTGGACGTTTGGTAATCGATTCAGAATCGTTAACGTCCGAATCGCGATGCAAAAATCGCATTTTTCCCACCACCATCTATCTATCTATCTATCTATAGGAATATCTATCTATAAATATAAATATCTATCTGAGACATGGAGAGCGAGAGCTATAGATTTAGAGATTTTGATAGAGAGAGATATAGATATAGATGGATAGATATTTACATTTACAGGATTTAGCAGACTCACTTATCCAGAGCGACTTACAATTAATACGGTCTTGCTATCTGAGCAATTGTGGGTTAAGGGCCTTGCTCAGGGACCCAACTATGGCAGAGGTGGTCCATAGTCCAGTACTTTAACCACTAGACCACCACAGTCGCAGATATAGATAGATAGATTGTGTGTGTGTGTCTGTCTGTGTGTGTGTGTGTCTGTGTGTGTGTGTGTGTGTGTGTGTGTCTGTGTGTGTGTGTGTGTCTGTGTGTGTGTGTGTGTCTGTGTGTGTGTGT
>JAUZST010011665.1:0-36727 GCA_034779995.1 Parotocinclus haroldoi
CAAGAGGGAAATCAGAACACAGATTTACAAAGAAGGAAATGGCAGCTTTTTAGATTAATCTGGGGTGTGTTTAATTTAGGTTAATCAGAGGGCGCACGACTGACATGACTAAACATAAACATAATAAAACAGAATAAAAGCAGCTTTTTAAATCTGAAATGAAATCGTGAACAAGATACAGAGAGGATGTTGTGTAGGTAAACCACGAAGAACATTAAATTTGCAATTAGATCATTTTAGATCCAATATATTAGACGTTGATGTACCTTGAATTCTTTGAATTGCTCTACGACTCTGTCACAGATCAGGGCAGTGGGATTCTCCTGTCTACCTTCATTTTCTCCAGGTCTTCTCTTCTTTGGTGTCCTTTCCTCTTTCTCCTGCTCTGCTTTCTTTTGCTTCTGCTGGAAGAACTTTTGTACCTTGTAAATTTCTCTGAGGAGCTCATCCACCTCCATCTCCATGCTCTCTGCATTCAAATCTAAGAAAGTCCCATCCATCCATCTAAACATGTATCAGTGATACAAGGAAAGTGTTTGGAATTCAACACACAGGTACCCATTTTTAAGTCGAAAGCATTTTAAATACACAAAATTGCGTAATACACTGACAAAACAACAAACCTCTTCTCAGTGCGCTGCCACTTCAGTACAACTCCAAAGAGCTTCTGATAATGTTCAACGTTCTCCTTGAGCATATCAACCTCTGGATAAACAGTTAGATCCCATTTATATAGCTCCTCCTCTTTGTTGATGAAGACGATGGACTCTTCAACATCCTGAAGCCTCTTCTGCACTCGTCGTACGTTTGTTACAAACTACAAAAATTGGAAAAAAAGTTATTTCACTGTCATTTCACATGTAACATGGCATGATAAGAATCTCAAAGGTCCAGCATTTTGCTTTACCTGTTGCATCATATCTAGTTCTGAGTACTCTGCAAACTCCTCTGCCCTCCGGCCAAGCTGCTCCAGTTCCAAAGTCATCTTCTCTCTCTTGACCAAGAGGTCCTGCTCTCCTTTCTGCTTAGCCTTTTGTAAAATCTACAAAAAGGAACCAAAAACTTTTTTTTCTCCTGAATTTAATGGGTTCACCAGAGTGGTGCCACATGCTGTGTCAAACAATTTGTTTGTATGTTTAATTTGTTTAATTAACATTTCATCAGAATCAATGGTTATTCACAACAGGAACAAGGCTACATTAATACTAGGCAAGCATTCATACTGGGCCAATTCAAAGCAACCAATAGACCTAATGCATGTCTTTGGACGTGGAAGGAAACTGAAATACCCTAAGTAAACTAACACAGGTGGACAACTCACACCCACACGGGTGGAGACCGAATTCAGAACCAGGAATCTATGGAGCTGTGAAGTATCATGCTTTTTGTATTTTATATCATATTTTGTATCATTAAAACAAAAATTATATTGTAATATAATTTTACCTCATTACTTAGGTCAAAGACCGGAGTAATTTTCTTTGGCCACTGTAGTATAGTTGAACTAAGTTCCAAGTCCTCTGCATCAAACAAGTGTACATCCAGAAGGTAATTTAACCTGTGGTGTGTTTCCTAAACGACAAAATATATTTTACCAGTTATAACTTATATGGTTGTATGATGTGTAAATTAAGTTAATAACTCACCATTATTTTACTGTTGAGTTCTTCTATGCCTTTGGTTTTTGTGTTATCAATGTAAGCATTCATTTCTATCATGTCCTCCGTTGTCTCTGGAACTTTTATAGCCTTATCCCGAATGGTTTCGAACTCTATACAAAGTCTTCATTACAAAACATATTGGTGACTTGAACCGAGAACAGAATAAAAATTGTGAAAAATATTTAAAAAACAGAGGAAGACTTACTGGAGACAGTGTTCGCGATGTGTGCTAATTAGCTGATCCAAAAGGGTCTGAGAAAAAGACTTGGCTTTCTCTGCCAGACCCTGTTTGAGTTCAATACAGTCCAGGACAATCATGTCAAAATGAACCACTGTGGGGAGACTGGAGATCTCTTGGGACAGAGTCTGAAACACTTTCACTTGCTGAAATAGAACACAATATTCATATTGTAAAGCCACTGCACATGTAATCGGACTACTGTATAATGGTAACTTACCTCGGTATACTGATCAAAACTGTGCTCCTCCATCATAAATGTATCTATCATAGCCTGTGCGCTCCCATTGATTAGCCATTTGTACCGGTCAACTACAGAAAGTGGGAAAGGCAAACGTTATTAACGATCATCTTGATTTTTAAGCAAAATATTACTGATTTATTAGTTAGTTTTCTATTCTTAGTTGAGTTCAGGGTAAGGGGGCAGAGCCTATCCAGCAGTGTTAGTGCAAGGCCAGAGCCATTTCATCATAGGCATGTGCATCTTTTTTTGTTTGTTGAACTTCGCTATCGGCATCAGTTGCCTTCTCAGCTACATGGGCATCTAGGTCATCATCAGACCCACTAAAATATTGCTGTGCCACACTAATATCAAGGCAATAAAATGTCAATCTCATCCTGGACAAATAGAGCTACAGAGCCACCGAAATTCACAACAGGCACTACGTTTCCCATAATGCCCCAGCATCTTTCCGAAAGCTTGAGCATCCAGTCAGTTTTTGGTGGTTTTTCGCTCAGTGCAATGAACATCCACAAATATTTCAAATAATGTCAGCTACTGTGCAGGTATGGGGTAATGATGGCTCACAGTTAGGAGTTTTGGATTGCCACTTACAAATGTAAAACCAATAAAAAATGTAAAAAGGCATTTATTAAGTTAGAAAGGTACTGTGAGCATAAACAAAATTAATGCAATTAATACAACATTATTTAGGGTTAAATTAATTCATTCGTTCATTATCTTCCGCATAATCCACACAGGGTCGCGGGCCAGCCAGTGCCTACCCGGCAACTCTGGGCGCAAGGTCAGGAATGTTAGGGCTCGCACCGGGAGCTTGTTTTTCTTTTTCGCCGTGGTTTGTTATTTTACCCGGTTCCCTTAGTGTTCTGTTTCCGTTACGCCATTCATGGCATTTGTTTTCATTCATCGCGGCGATCTATTGGTTATTTTCTTTTGTTACGCACCTGTTTTCATTTTCATTAATTACAATTTGATTATTTACGTCCGGCGATCACGTTCATGTTCGCCAGCTCATTGTGTTAGTTTGTCCATTTATATGTCACGTTTTCACTATCAGTGTTTCCCTCGTTTGTGCGTGCTTTTGGTTTTTGTTAAGTTCTTTATGGACCCTGTCTCTGGCATTCCACAGCAGCTGATGCCGTCCAGAAATCGCAGCTGGTAGGGCCTGACTCTGAATCTGCGGCTAGCATAGCCCACGTTTGGATCCCGTCCTAGGATCCCTAAAAGGGGCCATCCCCAGATCCACGGCCGTCTGAGGCCTTGTCTTGATCCTCGGCCGTAAAGGGCAGTCCCTGGATCCTCGGCCATCAAAGGCCATCCCTGGATCCCCGGCTCTTGAAAGCCATCCTTTTTAAATGCCATTTTTGTCCTTTTATTTTCTTTTTGTTCAGGCGCACTTTTGTTTGTTTTTATTTTTCATAATTGCCGTCATGTGGTGCAGTTGTACACCTCTAAATTCTGTCTAGAAACACCTGTGATGCAGAGAAGTGAAAAACTTACTGTAGTACTGAAGATGTTTGTCAGGTGCCTCCAGGTTTTTACGGACAGCCTCCCTCAGTTTAGCCTGAGCCAGAACAAGAACATGATCTGCAAGTTTAGCATCAACCACTGAGCTGTTGGTTTCAGCAAGCCAGGATTGAACAGTCTGGACTTTCTGTAAAAAGATCAGATTAATAAATGAGCACGTGACTCACTGAAGCTTAAATAGTTATCAGGAACACATATTAAGCAGTCTACTATTTTTCTGTTACTGCAAACTCAATTATGCCACATTGATACACATCTTACTGCATTGTACTTCTTTATTTGTCTAATGTTGGAAACGTTTAAAATAAAAAAAACATATGCTTATGCATTGTGCAAAGTTATTGCTGTCAGTCAATGTTCAGGAACACGGCCTAAAAGATTTTCTTGCTATCAGTCGTAATTTTTGCCCCTACTCTTCCTTGTAGAATGAACCCAGTTGAGAAGTACTTCTTGCATTCTCATATTTTCAGGAATATTCTAGTCTAAACAGTGTACAGGCCATTCCAAAAACTCAATTTCTTTACTTAATTTTATGAAGGTAAAGAAGGCAGTTAAATATTTATGCGAGGTTTACTTAATTTACTTTTAACTGCAGATGGCACTCTGTCCAGAGCCTTACTTAGCAGTAGTACAAGTCAAGACCCAGACTGGAAGTGGCTGAGAGCTTACGTTTTTTTTCTCTTTTGAAAACAACAAATGTACAAAAAATGTACAACATATCAATTATATTGATATCTTGTCTGCATAGGTTTACTCCAGGTTCTCCGGTTTCCTCCCACAGTCCAAAGACATGCATGTTTGACATTGGTGTATCAAAAAGTAGCCCTTAGTGTGTTACTGTGTGCCCTACGACGGACTGGCACTCCGTCTAAGGTTGCTCCTGCCCTTGCGCAGAGTTGCTGGATGGACACCAGGTGGCCCGCAACCCCATGTGGATTAGGCGGAAGATAATAGATGGGTTATATTATTATTATGGTCTTTTAGAACTTTTGGAAACAAATGATGGCGATGAATCTGTTTCCTTTTTTCTCTCAGACCTAATCAGAAGTCTCTACATAAAGGCTAAATATACTGGCTAAATATAGCCAACAGAATTCATTTTATCAGTGTTCACTGACTGGATACTGAATGAGAAGAGCAGTAACCGGTTTTCTCTCTCAGCCAACCTGAGTGAAGGTTTTATTTAGGCGTGCAGAGAAATGGCTGCCCGATTGGGCTCTTGAAACCAGACACAAGTACCTACAATCCTATTTGGCAGTGCTCAGTCTCTGTGCCAAACAGTCCCTGAGATCATTGTCTATTAGCTGTAATATCCAGTACTCTTTCAGCTTTAGCTTGTATATTGATGGAGAAACACTGGCTTCATGACATTTATTACAATAGATTCTTCATTCAAACCACTTTATAATTCAAGTGTCACTGCCTGCCACACAAATCCAAAACAGTTGGCACAATGTCTTTACACAAGGTAATCAAAACAAACAATCTCTTCTCACCTGCATACAACTGGTGATACTGGTGAGAATCTCTAACACAGCATTCTCCATATTCTGAAAACTAGGATAGAAGCCCATGTTTTCATAGGTCAGCTCCATCCAGAAAAGGGGGACCTCATGCGTGTTTGCAGGCTCAAACAGGCTGACAAATGCCTTTACGCTCCTCTCAATCAGAGCCTTCAGCTTCAAGATAAACTCAAGTTATTGAACTATCCATACACCATCCAGGTCTCAGCTAATTTGAATCATACTGGGGGCTTTGCAGACTGACCTGATTAGAGAGAAGGGTTGAAGCACAGTTGTAAAAGGACTCCAGCTTATCTGGTCTGATATCTTGTGTAATTTCCTTGCTAATGAGCAGGTGTATGACCTTTGGGAACCACGTCTTTATGAGCTTCTCCTCCATTCTTTCACACTCTATAGCCACTTTGTTCTTTAGGTTCTCACAGTACACAGGTCCTTTAGATCTTGGAAAGATAAGCAAAGTAGTTCAGTTCAATACATATTTATACGTGAAGTTAATCTTAGTAGGTTTGACAGACTTTAAAACCTACTTAGAGTTAGAATTTTTTGCAGTATTTTATTAGGGGTTTTCTTGTTTATTGAGCATTAAACCAGTATTTGATTAAGATTTAACTTGATTATTCAACTGATTAAGTTGTCAGGTTTAGGTAAATACCAGTAAGTATTATACAAACATTATCCTAAAATAAAGTTACAAAATATATAGTAGAATCCAATTTTAGCTAACAAACTACCTCCGAAAAAGGAAGCTCATCAGTTTATATTGACTTGCAAGCTAAAATAAAAGAACATCTAAACTATACTGAGTATAAGACAGTTATGGCAGAAGATAATTACATCCTCTGTGTTTAATATACTGTCCTTGGGCTGACCCAAATCTAGTGTGTAGTATGAGATTTAGGACATGGTCTGTCCCTGTTACTGTCACATATTGCTAGCGGAGTGTGTGCAGTAAGGGCAGGTGAAACACGACATGAGACAATGTCTTTAAACCCACACAAAGGCACAGTGACATAATAACAAGTCAGAAGTACTTTCTACAGATTCTGCATTCTAAATCTTACCAGTGACAAACTGAAAACTACAAATGCAACTGTAATCACTATGCTTACTGAAACAGTAAAAGCAGTACCTGCAGTCTGAAAGATCAACCAGAAGCAGTTGAGAGAAAGTCCCATGACACATTTCCAAAATAATTTTCATGACTGGATGCAGGATGTGCAAATTGTTTTTAATCTTCTTTCGGCTCCTCACAAAGCTCTCATGCCAAGGTTTGGAGAAATCAGGAGACCTTACAAAAGGTTCAAATAATCTGGAAGTTAATATTTAAGACCCAAGACATGACTGAATTTAAGAGGTTGGCACACTGGTGTAGTGCTTAGAGCAGTCGCTTCACAGTTCTAGCATCCCCTAACACTCTATTCATGAAGTGTTTTCCCTTCGATTGGCCCGTACACAGGTGAGAAAATCATCTTCACTGAGAAAAGGCTATTGTGTGTGTCTGAGTCACTGAATGACAGTGTACTGAATCCTGACTCATGAATCAAGTGGCTTGATTCACAAAAGTTTAAGCAAGCACGCTGAGTGCTGAGCAAATGACAAGAACAATGACAGTTTTTTCTAGTGAAAATGCGCCGAGAACTGAATTCAATGAGTTCCAAGGTTGTCGAGAACCAAGGTACCAGTGTATTTGGTTTTGATGTATCTTGTATCGATGCACCTTTGTTTCTGTCATTAAATTCCCATTGGTGTTGATAGAGACATTAAATAAACCAAATAAAGGATGAAAAACACTCACTTGGGTGCAGTTATTCTTCGTAGAGTTTGGGATGAATCATGTATCTCTGGCATTTGAAGCACACTGTTGACTAAAGAAAACATTCATTAACATTTAACAAATACACACAGATTTCTCTATTTCTCTGTACATTCTCAAGAAATGGACAAGTAATAACCTATATTTGCATCATTTTTAAGTATTTAAATCAAATTAATGTTTCAGGTCTAGAATTTCTCAATGGCAGTGCATAACAAACATGGACAAATGCAGTACAGTAAAGATGAAACATGATTCAGTCAGTTTCACTTAGCAACGTCTCAAAATTCAAGCCAAACATTCCTACTGTAGCGCTCTCGCAAATCCCCATCTCCATTCAATAATGTCAGTGTAATATGGCAGCACAGGGGATCATCTGCAAATTTGGCAAGGCTACAGATAACCACAGCTGAATTTTGGACTATTATATAGTCTCATACGATAATGCTCACCATATTTCCTACTACTCAACAAGTTTATGTTTTGAAGACGAGAAATCCAAAATGTCTGCTGCCAACTGTTAAAGTTGACAATAGTCCAGTCAGACCCACTTTGCAGAGTGGAGGTGTAATAGTGGGATGTTTAAGAATATTTGTATAGTAATTTTCATACGAACAATTGATACAAAAATGTGACAAACTAGACATGATGACAGGGTCTCATTTTTAATTTAAGATTTTTTTACTTACACAACAATTGTGCTTTGTTTTGCATTGTTTATATGTCAGACATACATTTTATGCAAAGGGAAGTTAATAATCGTGAGGAAATCTAATTGTGAATTGAATTGAATCATGAGCAGATAGTGTTATTACACCTTTGGCAGCTTCACTAGGGGAATGGGACTGGAACTGCCTTCCACATTTGTGTATCTTTTTCATTTATTTAATACAACAGAATCAGTTTTATTCCATGGAATTGGTACTTCGTAAATTCAAAAACCTTTTCAACATTATTTCGAATGTTCTACTTAAAACTGATTAACAGCTCACCAGTGTGTTTAACCATGTTGCTTAGAAAGTTCTCACTGACTTCACTGCACAGATCATCCAGTAGCTCTTTTCTGCCGGGCCCCTCTCTGAGCTGGGGTGATACGCGACTCAGGATGTTGTCTAGCCAGTGCTGCTGAATGGGTCCGATGGGGGTTCTTTCAACACACTGCCTAAGGAACATGTAGTTCATCTACAGATGGAAGTGTGGAAAGTGAGGCAAAGCCGAGATTAAAGCCTACAAAACTTATTTGAATGTTAAATGCAGTATCAAACACTTACTTGCTCTTTCCGTTTTTCACTACACATCTGTTAGATAAAAACACATCGCGTTAAGACAGCAACGGAAATGGGTCAAATGCAATATTATTGCAAGTGAAGCTACTTAAAGTCATGTAATACCGCTGCAGGAAACTCAGGTTCATGAAATGGAGGCTTTACTGGACCATTCGTGGCCTGTTTATAGGCCTGTTCTGCACGGGCGACTCTGAAAAAGCCATCAGAGAATCCTCAGTAACTATATAAATATATCAATATTTTAAATAGTTTTAAAAAAAACTGGTAAATAATGTAACTCCATTAGTTACTTCTATGTTTCTGCATCCTCTAGGACAGTACTTGGACAATACTCCACTACAGGATATCCTATATTGCTATCATAACGGCGAAATTAGAATGGTGGTCTACCCACAGTTGGTCATGCGTTCATTATATAGAAGAGAATTAAACCCTAGGTTTAATAAGGGCTACATTGGAATAAGATCAAAACACCAGGCTTCACATGATGAAATAGCCAGCACAGTTTGCAGACTGTGAACTGGACAGACCTGCGAAAGGACAACAACCATAAGTGAGGCAAAAATGAGAAAAAAAATGTCTTCCAAAATGTATTGGGTGGCTTCACTTCTTATGCACACAAAGGGTGCCTGCTTTGATGAGCTAAAAAGTTAGATTTAGTTATTTCAAACAAAATGATTGCATGATCTCCAATTGAATATTCGTGAAACGTTTTTTTTTTTTATGTAATACACATAGAGACATTGCACTGCCTAAATATTAATACAACTGAGTAACCATAAAAATCATGTATCTATCAACATTAATTGGGACGGCAAAGACACTCACATTATTTTATGAACCTCATGCTGTTGTTCTTTACTTCTTCTGTAGCGAAGAAGTTTCCTCCGCACTGCCAGCCTATGTTCAGGAAGGCTGGAGTCTGGATCAGGAATGCTGGGGATTGGAGGAAGGATAGTGTACCTTTTCCATGCATCTTCTGGGGGAACCTTAAAGGCTTCAGCTGAAGTAGGCATTTCATTGCACTTTTACTGAAACATTCATATGGGGTAAATGATTAAAAAAATCATTCATTTCATCATTAAATCATCTCTTTTTTTCAAAAATCCTTGCTCGTGCATAGACTCGGTATGCCGATACTGATTAGCCGATCGCACTGTAAACCAGACGAATCTGGTCACCAACTGACCCATGGGTGTATTTTCTAATAACAGTGACAGTAACATATGTTTACAATATGACAGAAACAGAGGCAGAATATTCTTGTTTTCAGACATAATTATAGTTTATATTATTTATAGTATAAGATAGGACGAAGATTCTTGTTTTCAGACATAATTATTTATCAACGTGGATAGATATAAGATTCAATGAATCCACTGTATTGACACGATGTATTTGTTTGTTCATTCATTCATTCATTCATTCATCATCCGCTTAATCCACATGGGGTCACGGGTCAGCCGGTGCCCACCTGGCCACTCTGGGTGCGCGCGCAGTCAAACATTAAGGGCCACTTCAGAGGCACCAGTTAACTTAACAGGCATGTCTTTGGACAGTGGGAGGAAACCGGAGTACTCTGAGTAAACCCACGTCGACAAGGGGAAAACATGCAAACTCCACACAGAAAGGACTCAAACCACTCCATCCTGGGATCGAACCCGGGACCTGTGTGAGATGCTACACACCGAGTTACCGTGCAGCTGCCCTGTATTTCTTTGTATTTGTATATATTTGCTTTATGACAATTAAACATAATAGTTTATACTTAGTGATAAAGCAATTTAAAGTTAATATTGTACATGGCCCTGTGACCTTTCTTTAGCCTAATTATGCATTGTAAACAGAGACAGGTGGGATTGAAACGTTTGTGATGGAAATGTTTGCAGAGGCATTCTAAATTGGACATGATTTATATAAAACATTTATTTCCCTGTTTTAGTTAATATAACCGTTAAGAACCAAATGCTGGAACCAGCAGTTCCTGATGAACCTGGGATGGAACCGGTCGGGTTCGGTGCCTTGTCCAGAGGTCATATTATTACCTGAACAGTTCCAAACAGATGGAACTGCAGGGGCAGATACTTTTTTAGGTTCGGCGGGGGTCGCTGTTGAACCGTTTCCAGCTCCCAAAATAAGAAGTTTTAGTTTGGACTGGGCATAATTCATACAAATGTCATATGCAAATGTTTAGTTAGCAAATACCATGACTATACATTCCATGACGATAAGTCGGGTAAGTTCACAGTTATCGGTTCATCACATGATCCAGCTGAACTTAAAGTCTTGTATTTTGAAGTGAATCTATGTGTTATAGCGGTAACTATCTACTCTTCGGAGAACAGAAAGGCGACAGAAAAACTGTGGTATGCACGCTTAGATTAAACATTAAGAGAAAACAAATGGCGTATAAAGCCACCACGGTATTCTGTGAAGTCTGTGAAGTAGAGCCGATCACAAGAGCTTCAATTTACTCGTTTCTAATTTTATTTTGGTCTATAAGTAAATATGTGCTCTTACCTGTTTACATTCAGAGGATTCAATTCATGCTAAAACTGGCCAAAGTTTCTCGTGTTAAGCCAAAACAAAACGGTCACCATGGGAACAAATGCGAACGCTGTACCTGTAGTTGAACGGCCGAGTCTCCAATAGCTCCTTACCCCCTATATACGTGCACTACGTAGGGTATAAAATAAGCGCTTCTACTTCCTATATAGTTCACTATTCATTCGGCAAACCACTTTTTGCAGTTGCAGCTTTTTCGTTCAGCTTTGTTTCTCCCCTATAATTATGAGAGACAGATTAGACAGACATACAGCTTGTTTAAAATTGTTAAGGAAATTATATAATAAAATAATTTTCTCATGTTTTAAACTTCCTCTACATTATCACATGTAGACAATGAAATATTTTTTATGGGGGTCCTTCATAGCCCAACTAATATACTTAGCTCAACACAGAACTACGAACAGAACACATCCTCACACAAATACATTTCAATAGCTACATTAACATAGATGTATTTCAATATTAAATACAGATTTGACTTGAAACTGTTTTGTTTAAATGTAAATATTTATAGCCAATAAAATATATGCCGCAAACACCATAAATAATAGCATACAGACTCTAAAATTATTTAGTTTTTACATCAGGTCTACCATGCCTTCACTGATATTTGTACCCGTAAAGTAGTCCTAACTTGGAAAACATATAAATACATATAATTAGAATTATTATGTTATATTTATATGTATTATTTATATTAATTATATATTATAAAGCAGTTATCAACCTGGATGGCCATAATATGTCAAATGGGAAAGCTTCAGGCATTTATTGACACCATCGCAGATCACTAAGTGTTCCAGTTCCCTCTGCCAGATTTCACACCTACTCAGTTGTATGAGACAATGCTTCTTGATTTCCACGGCCACGTTTGGATTTCTATCTATATAAACAGCTCCTGAATAAGGACCTAACCTTTACTGGGTAATTTCAGGCTTTTCTCTTTTGCAAAGAAATTGTTCAAGTCTCACCCGCAGCCCCTTTACAGTCCCGTGCAGGATATCACTTAATTAGAAGATTTGCCTGCAAGTATGTATGCAGACCTCATATTTTTTGGAATCACAATGTTGATTTCCTTAGACATTTTATGTGCATTGCCAAACATAATATGTGTAATATAGGCTTCAAGTTTAAGAGAAGGACCAAGTCAAATGGTCTAGTTTTTCGTTTCCATGGACGTGCAAGTATTTAAGTAGTAGTAGCACGTGTTCGGTGTAACCGCTTCCAATTGATGCAGTGGTTCTCACAGTGGGGCCCACCCTCTAGGGGTGGTATGGAGATATTGCATGGTGTGGAAAAAGAAAAAGAAACCACAGAGTTGAGAGTGTAGCTACTCTGCAACCAACTGCCTTGGATCTATCTCTGTTGTACTGTCCAGATGTGCCAACTATGCAGCAATCACATCTGTAGCAGCCAATGGCTTTGCTGTTGAGCTGGCTTAAATAAGTATTGTGCAGATGCATTTGCTGAATGGCTTACAGTAGAGCTCCACAATAGACCCTTGTCCACGATCCAGCCACCCCCCACCCGTCTAAGGTTTGTTTGACTTTGTGAGGTGAGGCCACCAAAATGTGAACATTATCAACACAAGAAGTTTAACACTTCACAACAAATGTAGTGAGGTTGTGCGTGGTTTACTCCGGGTACTCCGGTTTCCTCCCACAGCTCAAAGACATGTATGTTAGGTTCATTGGTGTCTCTAAAATGGCCTTTAGTGTGTGACTGTGTGTGCATGACTGTGTGTGCATGACTGTGTGTGCGTGACTGTGTGTGTGTGTGTGTGTGTGTTTCCTACGATGGACTGGTGTCCCATCTAGGGTTATTCCTGCCCTTGCACCCAGAGTTGCCGAGTGGGCACCGGCTGACCCGTGACCCCTTTTGGATTGAGTTGCAGGTAATAAATGAGTGAACAAACACTACCAAAATTCCAAAATACAAATTTGGTTGACAAATACAAATTGGTATTTACAGTTTTGCCTCTGATCTTTAAGGTCCCTGTAGTTAATTACTAGGCTTCTCGTGGATTTGTAACTCAATAAAACATTTAAAACAATAATTGCCATAGCGTGAATGTTGCATAGCATAGCATGCTGTTATATACGGCTGTAAACAGACTTTTTCACGTGAAAATAGAAATAGTGTGTTTTTAGATGAATTCTTCAGTTACAGGGAAGCGCGATACGTCTGATTTATCGCAAGGGGGCGACATTTATTCAACGAAGAAGTCATTTCCTTATAGAGTAATACCACAGGCGGTAAAACCTATTCCAAGTGTTAGTGTTTTTAATCATAAATTTGAGTCTTTTTGGTTCATCAGTACAACAGTTAAACGTTATCATTGTCGTAGCATATGTCTATGCCCATTGGTTCAGTAAGGACGACAAGTATTTCCTATTTGCTCCCTTAATCTGGTGCAGAAAAATAGAAATGTTTATTAGCTAATGACATAAATTGTACTTTCGATGCAGTGCGTGTGCACAATGTCCACCATTGCTGAGCAATGCCTTTGGAAATTAATCTGAATGACCTCCGGGCATGGATTAAATTCCTGCAGGGCAAAAGAGACTGCGATGTTTTGTGCTTGATTGAAACATGGCTGACATTATCAGCGTGGACATGAAAATCCAGCTTGCCGAGACTCTCCATACTGCTCACAAAAATAAGGGGTCATTTCAAAATAGAATATCCCCTAATGAAATATGCTATAAAATTGTGAGCAGTGTATATTAATAGAATGGAGAGAACAGCGCAGGCCCCTGAAGGTAACATTGTGTGTATTATGTGTGAAGAACTGTGATGTTAACTGCCTTGTCACTCTCTGTTCTGCATGCTCAAATTGGAGCAAGTTACAATCAAATGAGCCGTCCATTCTATCTTGCTCGTGATTTCCAGTATCACGTACACACACCGCCACGAACTGACTAAATGAAAAATCACATGGCTGTTAAGTGATGCAGCCTTCATTAGGACTGTTCATTACAATAACTTAAATATGACTGTAAACTTTTATTGGCTTGTCTTATGCCAGACAAAAGAAATAACGTCAATAATCACTACTCGTCCTTTTCAGGATGACTACAATGATTAAGCTCTCCTAATGATTATCGCACTTTGACACTCGCGAGAAGACCGCCATTACCGACACGGTATCCTACCAGGATTTCAGTTTTCTTCAGGTCTTGCTTAATTGTACCAGCATGCAAAGCAATATGTACTAAGGAGAATACAAAGTATGTTTATATATTGCTTTAAATGAGAGCATCTGTAAATGTAAATAGTCAATACACTTTAGTCAAGCTACAGGGACTTATGGGATGCGCAGACGTGGTTTCAAGATCTCTGCTCACTTACTTGCTTGAGGATTCACCTAGATTTTTCATCTATCACTGGTTTAGTCTAAATATCTGGATTGTTTCAAGAGCTTTGTTATTATTCCTGTTCCAAATGTGGCCGTCTCTATAAGGCTAAATGACTATCATTCAGAAGCTGTCTACTTGAGTTTGCAGGACACGATTTGACGGACTAGTCAAGAGCTTTATCTGTTTGTACCTAAGAATTTGGATCAACTTTAGCTTGCATACCTGCCAAACAGATCCACAGATTATGTGGTTGCACACCTCTCCAGGAAGCTTTCCGAGGCTGCTTTCGGTTGATTTCACTTGAACTGTCGACACCGGCTCAAAATGCTTCTCTCTGTGCATGTTGGGTCAATCAGTGGTGTCACTGGTGTTGTAGTTCTAGTTCTTTTGTTGTAGACCGATCTCGCGTCCGTCTGAGGCAGCATAAATATGAACTGAATTTTTTGTGCTGTTATTGAACAACAAAAATCAATTCAATCCATTCAGACTGTGGTATTAATCAGTACTTTCTAAACAAAATCCCAGACTTGGGAACAGGAGGCAGTCACTGCTGTTCTCATTGAGTATCCAGTCAATGATCATGTTTTATTTTGAATCTTCTAACGTTAAGACCAAGTGTGCATTTTTGCCTGCTCGATTACTTTAACCCTGTCTGCAAAATTAAATAACAAAATTTGGATTATATATAGTGAAGTTTGGCAGAAATTAAACAATCATCCCCATAATGGGCTTCCAAAAGTTGCCTTAGTTGGACTAAGAATATGATAAAAAATAATAATATTAATAAAACAATTAAAAAAAACGTAGGCTACACATAATGTAATTTTATATTTTACAAAACCTGTGATGAACTTTTTTATTTATTAATACCTATATCTTTATTATATTGCATAAATCATTTAAACGGGAATTACAAAAAGAAATCATGTCAACAATCTCCACATGAATGTCAAGCAAGAAGAATATGATGTTGGTGGACTGTGGATAAAAACACAACCGAAGCTATGAAAGCTATGCTGTGCTTGTCATGCTGAGATGCTGGTGAAGAAGGCACAACATGTCTATGCTACGTCGGAAGAGTGGAAAATTCAGGTTCCCTCATTGTACCTTCTACCACCGCATCTTAGGGAGCATCCTGACAGAGAACTTTACTGGCTGATTGGGAACGGCTCTACGCCTTAACGTAAAACCTTGCAATGTGTCATGAGGTTGTCTGAATGCACCATTAGCGTGGCTCTCCCAGCACTGCAGGACAGTTGCACTAAGTGCTGCAGGGACAGAGCACGGAAAATCATTACGAACTCCAGCCACACACATCAGTCTGTTCTCTCCTTGCTGTGATCTGGAAAATGCCATCGCTGCATAAAAGCAAATACTCAGGAGAAGCTACATTCAGAGTAGCATGCAGTACGTGAATAACTCCTCACAGATCTAACCCTTATAGACCCTGCTTCTATTAATGTTCATACCACTACACCACCACCAAAGCTTTTTTTTTTTATTGCACTCTTCTTCATTTGCATATTTCTATTACCCATTAATATTTTGCCAACAGCTACGGTTTTTGTTGTGTATTTAAATTTACATTTACAGCATTTAGCAGACGCTCTTATGAATAGAAACTTACAATTGAAAACAGTCTTACAATCCAAGCAACTGTGGTAGCTTTTAAAAGGTCGGGTTTGAACGCTGAACCTTCTGGCCTATAGTTCAGTAGCTTATACACAAGGCGACCACAGTACTTAAACGCGGTCTGCATTTTGTGAACAGTAGTGCTTGAATGCTTTTAAAATCTTCCTCGATTTCTGCATAAATGTGATTTAAAACGTCATCCGATGTTCAAGTGCTAAATGTACATCGAGAACCCAATTATACAAATGAGGCAAAATGTCATATCTGTGATTGTCAGAAATATGTAAACCTCTGCTTTCAGTATATGGTCTGAAGACCCATACCCCTCATTCCTAACAGTTTCAACTGTAAGATGTTGGGATGTTTCCTCAGACAAACTGTTAACTTCACGACCTTCCACCACATTTCTATTGGATTGAGGTATTGACTTTTTCTTGGCATTTCCAAAACAATTACTTTTCTTCATGAACTACTATTCTTTAAGAACATCTTGTGTGCATATGGTTGTTGCCGTGTTACTTCTCTCTAAGTTCTCTTGATATTCAGTCCAAATTGCAGTGGTTTCCTTTCTTCAGACTCTTCTGATTGAAAACAAGGCATTCAATATCGATTTCTTCAAATCACAGAACATTTTTCCATTCGTTTTCTGGCCTGCCCATGTATTCTTTAGCAAACTGCAGATGACCAGCAGTTTTCTTAGAGATCAGTGACTATTTCCCTGCAACTCTACCATGCCCAGTGTTGTTGTTCAGTGATCTCCTGGTGAAGCCCTACGTCATGAAACCTAACATACAAGTAACTCAAGTTTTGGAAACTGTCCGTGCTTAATGCATGGAATCAGAGAATGGACTGACATGGACACACACCTTTTTTCTAAAGGTTTTTCTATCTGGATGGATCCAGATGGATGTTCCATCTTTAGTTTTAGTGCAAGGTTTGCAAGTCATATTAAAGCCACCCATTTTCTAAAATGGATGTTGCAAAATTGAATAAAGTTTCAAAGTTAATGAAACCAGTTGTCATTCATTTTGGGAATCGAGATGACTCGTCTGGACAAGGCTGTGAACCTTTGTCAGTTGACAGAAACCGTGCTTATAGCCAAAATTAGGACACAACAGGACACTTCTCACACATCATTGGTATATATTCATGGCCATGGGAAAAGGGAAAATGTTTGGGGTACAGTGGCACAAGGGGTTAGAGCTGAGTATGTCATGGCTGTGCTGTAGTGCTGCACTTCCTTAACCACGATGCTGAAATGGTATGTAGGGAATTTACATAATTGGAAAAGGACTATGGTTATTTACATGTATGTAGTCAACAATACAGCCTTATTGTATCGAAATAGGCCAAATTATTGAATACATCAGCTGTAGTGAATCGTGGGAACAGTATTTCTTTATGTAAAGGACAGAGTCTTGTTTTATTCTGTTTTTCTCCTGTATTTCATATCTGATAGGTTTGACACAGTTGAGAAGTCAGAGGACTAAGCATGCTAACCCCTGTATGTCCCATGGTCATACATTTTTCAGTGTGTCACTCCCCCACCACCAGCAAGTCCCTGTCTCCACAGTGCATCCTAGTGCCATTAGTCACTCAGATAATTAAATAAAAAAGATTTACCCCATAATTGAATATCCCCACATTGTTGTCAGTAGGATATACCGATGTATATTATGCTAATCAGTCACATTTTTGGTCTTTTATAACGTAATCTCTATTTAAAATGTTTTCTTCATAAGGATAAAACTGCGTTTTTTGGGATGCTGCATTAAATGCATGAGTCTCTATGCTTCAGTTTTCCAGCAGCTTTGTTTACATGAAAGAAAGACACTCAGGAGGAGGGTGAAGAAATAGGAGGGGTATTGCGTGCATGCAGGCATGCGCATGCAAGGGAGGGAGAGAGAGCAGAGGAAGAGCGAGGCTGCAAGAATGAAGGCTGTGAGGATGGTGACGCACGATTATCTTCCAACTGCCTGCTGATTGGCTACAGGGGCCGCCCGTCATTGAGCTCAGGTTCAGGGATATGCCATCAGGGCAGATTATGAAGCAGACCTCATATCTGGTGCTCTCCTCTGTTTGTCTCAATGGCTGAACACAGACCCATGCTTTCCATGTTTTCCTCGCTGTGGCTTTTTGTATTTGTGCACCCAACTTTGCCCTACGATCAAGTGCCTGCAATCCTGGACAGAAGGTAAGGGTAGCTCTTTCAGCTCCTGTATGTGTGGGTGGAGAGGGAGCGATGCTGTGTGCCTGATATTAGTCTAGCACTATGGCCAGTGCCCACCAGGGACCAGGTCTCTAATAGGCAAATGCTGTTGAAGCTGCATTCCTGCATCAGCATACCTGCTAACAATGGGTAGACCCTGTTGAGGATGTACCAGTTTTGGTGCAGATTTCTTCCGTCACTGTGGAACTGAAATGCGTTTAAAACAAGGCCATGACAATGAGGCATGAAGCAGACCCGGTCCAGTGTTTTGTCTGAAGGAATCAGTTTACATATGCTCCTCTATTCTGTGCTGGGGATGAAGCGGCTGGGAACGAACCACCTCAGGCAACCATAAACATGATGAAATCAATTCTCGAGACACTTACTGTAATGTTGTTTACATTAGCATTCCTTTACTCAATAATGAATCTCAGTGCATTGAGTCAAGCATCTTTGTGTACATTGTGGGATATAAGACAACTTTATGACGTTTCTTTTAAAACATTGCTGTTCTGCCTTAATTAATACACAAGTTCATATATTAGTCCTCACTTTCTGCATTTTTATGAGGACTTATGGTGTATTACATATAAGAATGAATGATTACTCACTTGTGAATGCACCCTCATAGTAAAGTGTTCTTTTATGGTTTTTTCGCTTTTATCTATTCTAGATCAGTTTATGTCAGGGAGCTAAATATAGTGTAAAAATGTAAGATTCTGAAGCAATAATCTGAATTTCTTTATATAATTAGAGCTTATTAGAGCTCAATTTATGACTTTCTCCAGCCTGTGAGTTGTATAGAAATATAATCACATCCAGGCATGACTGTTCTTGTTTCCTAACATTGTTTGGTAATTGATGCTATTTTTGACGGAGCATATGGTCCTGTGGGATTACAGTAGAAGGTATTTTGAAGTCATCTTGACTTTTGTCTCTTAGTTTGAGAATTATTGTTTGGGATCTAGAGCATGACTTCAGATAGCATTATGACTAAAGTGGGATTTGCTAATCTAAATTAACAGAGCAATATGTTATGAAAGTTTTGTTTATGTTATGTTCAATGCATTTCACTCTTCAGAAGTAACTGAAGAGAAGTTAATGCGTCTGGAATCAAATTGTCAGCAACTGAAACTATAAACCTTAATCTGAGATAACAAATCTATTATTAGATATTAAAGATCAGCTCTGGGCTGTTTTCCCTTTCCATTGAGACTAAGGAATACGTTGACACTGCTCAAAGTGGTAAGGCGAAGACATGATAAGAACGATGTTTTCTTCACGTAAATGTCTGGTTAAGCACTTAGGCCACCAGCCATAACCTAGCAAAGCATTCAGTAAACCAAACAAATTAAAACAAATCTTGAATATGTGCTTATTTTAATGCTGTTTAGAAGCAAAAACCGTACTGTCTACGTGTTATGTGCTGCTACATTTAATTTACATTCATCATTTTCAAATAAATGCATTTCCTCTGTGCTTTGATTCAGTTCGAATAAGTCAAGATGTCATACTGCTGTCTGTTCAATATTCATCCTTCCATTAAGATTTAATGAATTGTGACACGCTATCGATGCCCTAAACTGTTTGAAAATAAGAGATGCTCTTCATGTGCATACTCTTTTTTTTCACATGAATCCATAGGAACAGCACATGACTCCCACAATACAGAATATTGAGGTCACCCAGTACTCTCATTCCCAGAGCACACACAAACCATTTCATGTGAAGGAAGGATTCAACAGACTGTTAATAAGGTTTAAGAAGATCCTCCGCAAGCTCATTATCATGGTGATTGGGCACAGCATGTTGGGCAGGGTTGCATAGTTTATATATTCATCAGGAGCACCTTTTTTGCTTAGTTATTTGAAAAATAATAGTGCATTTATACGCTCTGATGCGCTAAATAACAAGCTCTCCATTTATGTTTTAACCGTCTGAAAAAATTACTAGTAATTTGCCCCCCACACATCTGCAAAACAGACAAGCATACGGCCGGTGATGCCATTGGTTCATCAACAGTAATAATGTGGAAGCTAATTCTATTTAGTCGGGCTATTTCTGTCATACCCATTGCGGATAGGTGGATAAAATCAGACGTAGTTATACAACTGCTAAAAATAAACATTGAGAACAGGTACTTCCTATTTTACAATGGTATGTTTTATAATATTTTGACTCCAATAATTCTAAAGTACAAATTCAGCAGAAATTGTATTTTGAAGACATATGCAGTACAATATTCTCCCACAGATGCCGAGCATCCAGGCAGCAGCCAGTTAACTGAACTCAGCAGCAGCACGCTCAGTCTACCATGGACTAACCATAATCTTGTTTAGCACTTACGAAACATTATTCTATAAAACGCTGATAATAGATACTTTATTAATCTCATAGCATCCAGTAGCAAAACTACGTTGCACAAAAAACAAAAAAAAAAATAGAAAGAGATAAAAAGTTCAAGTGAACACAGCAGAAAACTGATACTGCAAGTCAAAAAGAAATGTAAACAGCATTATGCAAAAAAGTAGTGTGTACCTGTAAAGGATGTAAGGTGTTGCATAAAACAGGATAAATCAAAATTTACAGGACACGGTATAATAGGCATATTGTAGTTACAGTAATAGTATAAACTAATGGGTATAAAATAAGAGATTATAGTTTAGTATAATAGTATATATATAATATAAATATAATGTAGTGGCATGTATATAGAGGTATGCTAGCATACTGTGGTAATACATGATCAAATTATATTATATAAATAAGTTAATGTAATTATACAATAGAATAGAAAATAGTATTATAGCATTATTATAACACATGCATATATAAAATATGCACATTGTCGCTATTAAAAATAACTGCATAAAGTAATATACAAAATATACCAATATACCTAGTATACATGCAGTTAATGAACATAAATAGCGATGCACATGATATGCACCTAAAATAGCGATGCATATAAGACGGGGGGATCTGGAATGTATAAGATTCACAGAATTCTATTTTTTACTGAGAGGAGCGGAATAATCTGATGACCTAAGGAAGAAAAGGCTTTCTAAATCTGTCCATGAAGCAGGAATGATGATGGCACTGTGCTAAGGGTACTTGTCCATGATGTTCAGCAGCTTACTGAGGGCCCTTCTCTCTGCCATCGATGAGAAAATCTCCAGCTCTGTTCCTAGCACAGAACCTGCTTTTCTCATTAGCCTGTCCAGTCGCCCAATGCCCCTCTTCATAAGCTGCTTCCCAAACGCACTACAGCATAAAACAGGACAGTGGCTACTACAGACTGGTAGAACAACAGCAGGAGTTTCTGGCAGATCCTGAAGGACCTGAGCCTCCTCAGAACGTACAGTATGCTCTGTCCTTTCTTGTAGAGAGTAGCAGTATTCACAGACCAGTTCAGCTTGTCATGAAATATTCAACACTATTATAAAATAAGCTTTGTGCTTAATGATTTTGCCCAACTGTACGTGTTTTAAGCATTTTATGGTAGGCTACATCATGACATTCAACTTACTGTGGATTTGTCAGAACATATCTCCATCATAAGCGGTGAAGCATCTTATTTAAACATATTTACTTTTATGCCATTTAGCAGATGCTCTTATCCAGAGTGCCTTAAATCCGATACAGTCTTACAATCAGAGCAATTGTGGGTTAGGGGCATTGATTAAGGACCCAACCAACCCAGGCAGCTTGGTGGGATTTGAACGCTGGACCCTTTGGTCGATGGTCTAGTACCTTAAATGCTAGGCTGCCAAAGTCTGCTCTGATAGGGTTAATGACTTTAATGAATCACTGTAGCACGGCCATGCTACCTTTCCAATTCATATCTCTGCCCCGCTAGAGCTGCCCAGTGTGAATTGCTGAGCCACGAAGTGGTTGTCTAAACAAGCTCCAAGAATGGGACCACTGAAGAACATAGCACACTAATCATCTGTCATCAGTTGCAACACTCACTACCAAGTTTCAGACTGTAATTGGAGATGCTATGAGAAAAAAAAACACTTTACATGGAGCTTCGTGTATTTTATGGCTAATCCCATAATCACTACAAAATGATGTGGTGCACCAGGACCTGCCCAGTTCATAGTGATAAATAAGACATCTGGAAGAAGAAGCTGATGAATGGAAAAACTTTGAATTGAAACGTTACATTAGCCACAGCATGCCACTCATGCCACATGAGAGAGGTGCTGCAACAGATTGAGGGACCTTTCCTGTTTCAATGTATTCATTTCCCCATGCACAAAGCAAAGTTCATGAGAAAATCATTTGGCATGATACAAAAATACAACTCTTTATTGAGCCCTGAACTCTATTAAACCAACCCAATACTTTTGGGATAAACTGGAATGCAGACAGTGAGCGTGTATTCAGTGGCTGTTCTAGGCCATTTTAAGCGAGAGAGAAAAGGTCAGGCTTGAGCCAGCGGCATGTTGGAGTGGCCAATTACTCTCTACCTAAATGTACATTGTGCAAAATAAGAGGATTGCTTAATTTACACACACACACACAATCCACCTCAATCTTTCTTTTTTATCGTGAAGGTTAGAGGGGGGAAGGTACACAAGCTGGGCCACTGTTTTACCAAACCCCTTCCACCCCTTCGGGTCATATATGAGAATGCAAATGAATCCTGCAGTTGTATTCCAAATTGCGTTAGAAAACATTCCCAGTAATATGCAAAGGTGCAAGCCATCACTGTATATATGCTTATTGCTTATATATTGAGATGTGTTTGTGTGTCTCATCAAGCACGTATGATGTGACCACTTTATTTTGGATGACTTGAACATATACTGAATCATTGTGAATAGCAATACAGAGCAACGTGATAAGGATTATGGGATTGTCATTTTTTGCCGTATAGCCTTGAGTCTACTTGAATAATAGTACAAATAGTACAAATTAAAAAATGAATTGTGAACCACATGCAACACATACAAGATAAGCAAAACAACTCTTATCGATGTCTGCTGATGGAGCATTAAGCACGTCTGGAACAAGAGCAAGGAATGTGGTGCTGTTCCAGGGTGAGTGGATCAATTGGATTTACGTCATTGGACTTCCACCGAAGATTGATATGCCACTTAACAATTTAAGTGCTTTGTTCTAACCTTGAATCGAACAAGACTACTTTCTCTATCAGACTTTTCTTTTCTTGTTGTCCATCACAGCGTGGAGGTCCCACCATATCAATCTATCAGAATTAGACCGGGTAAGTGATGGCTTTTGTCTTTCTTTATGGTACGTTGGTTAGAGATAGTCTTGATTTGATTGAATATTGCACATTTGTAACTTTTGAATTCTAAATCCTAATTTGGTCTAGTGTTTAGCGTTCTATTGTTAGAAAGCGTATTTTATGCCTGCAGATGTGAACGGCCACTGTACTGATTTTCATAAGCAGCCTTGTGCATCCTTTTGTCTTTTTCCTTTAAAGTCACGTTATCAAACGTTATGTTAAAAACTACTTTGTGGAAGCATACTGTTAAAGTGAAGCATACTGTAGCACAGCGTCCAAAACGAGGCGATGCTTTGTTCTTCTGAATGACCTTAGACTCTCCTCTCGTCCTATTTGCATGTATTGTGATGCAGATGGAGTAGGCATTGAGAGTTCAAGTGCCTCACACGAGGAGAGTTATTCACCTGCAGCTGAAAATCCACTCCGAAAAATATTGCAGGTATTGCAGGGGTTTTTTTTGTTTGTTTTCCCTGATAGCCAGCGTGACCTTGACACTCCTAAAACTCAGAAGTTTGCTTAAATAGTATTACACAATAAAAGTGTATGCAAGTCTTGTGTGCATTATTCTTATTATTATGTTATAATGCTCTGTGCTCTTGCCCTAACAGCCTTATGGGTGGCATTTGCATACTCAGCCTAGAACCAAAAGGAAGTTATTACAGTCTACAAGCTCTGGGCCATACTCTCCTCTGTCTGTAGCCTATAATGGCAAGATATGCATCCTGTTCAAAGCCAAGAGGCTGGCTATTCGGTATAGAAACAACACCTTTCTGGACCTCACTGAAAGGGTATTCGGACCCAGTGCTTCTGTGGACACCAAAGGCTCAGTATGCACCAAAGAGAAAGCCACGTATGTCCTAGTTCTCTTTTACCAAAACCATTTCTGCTAATAGATCTCATACAGAATGTCCATTTCAGCACATTTTCTGTTGCCATAGGTTTTTTTTTTTTTTACATCTGTCAGAAAATCCAATTTGAAAAAGACTAGACTAATTTGATAAGGGAGCGTTCTCAAGATGATAGTAGTGACGGTGTGTTTTGTTGTCAACAGCCTTTCCTTACGTCTGGGAGATGTAGAGGATATTAAGGGACTTATCATTCGGTGAGCATTCCTTTTTTTAGTCTCAGCTCATCATCAGGCTAAAAGTGGAATCGCACGGTATGACCATTCTAAAATTGCTCATCTGTGCTCGCGACTCCCTTTATAACACAGGCTCCAGATGTCCAACACATTCTACGAGTCTGTAGGCCAGAACTGGTTCACTTTGGATAGTGTTCATATTCACTACAACTGGACCCACGAGGCCACCTTCAATGCCACAGAGGTCTACGCCCCTGCCACTTATTCCTACCATTGCCAGCATGTCAGTAGCCTTCAGAAATATGACACTTTACTGGTGCCCAGCTCCCACACAGACAGTTCTGCAAACTGGCACATCACTTTTACAGACTTCCAGGTAGGTACACAGGCTGCTTGCTATTGCTGTTTAGCGTAGTGCTATAATAAGCTTTTAGTTACTAAAGGAAAGCAGATACATTAGATTTGCAGTGCTTTTTTTGTGTGATGTACAAGACGCAAAAATGAAAATATGATGTAAAAGACATTTGAAAATGTATCAATATAACAAAGTGTAATAGTAACTAATAATAGAAAATTCTTCCCTTTGTTAAACCCTGAATAATTATAATTATAATTATAATCTATATAATAATTAGTCTACATCTATGACCTGTATTTCCCTCATTGAAATTAGTAATTTGGAATTTGTAACAAAGCTGTTAAGAAACTATTCAGATTGTTTTAATGACAAATGAAATATGTTACTGTTTTTAATCTTTGCTGAACATTAACCTTTGTAACTGCTGCATAGATAAGCTTAATATAATACTAATTAGCTCGGTTCAAGATGATATCTGTTCAGAAACCGTATCTGAAGTAATTATAAAATTTAATAGAAGATATAGGTAGACAGACTGGTTGATCTAAATAGTTATTTCACTTTCCCAGATCCAGGCTTTCAATGTGCAGTCCAACAAATTTGCATCAGCCAGTGACTGTGCCACCTTCTTTACCCCTGCCATCCTAATGGGACTCATCACATCTCTGATTTTGCTGTTGGTGCTGGCCTACGCTTTGCACATGGTGGTCCACCTTAAGCACATCGACCGGTACGAAGAGCACAAGACCACTGTCTACTTCCCACGCATGCCTGAGGCTGAACGCCCTGAGAAGAACAGTGTGTAGAGACAGTGATGGACCAATCATAGAACTGCAAGAGCACCAGAGAGGGCCTTGGAGGGAGAATTGCTTCTTCTGGCTGTGGATGGCTACACCGCATTTTCACTCTTGCTCTGTCTGGCACTAAACCCCTTGATCAGCTCTTGTTCTTGATGATTTAATCTCATGAATTAAGTGTTTAATGTCAGGCTGGAGCCAAAACCAGGGTACATCATTCTTCAGGACCAGGACTGTGAAGCATTTGAGGAAGGAGTACTAAACTGGCCTTTCAGTAGACCAAACAATGGGAAAACTTCACAAGTAAGTGATTGGCTGGGCAAAAGTATGGTAGTTAGAAATACACTATGTACAGTAAGATCCAGAATAATTGGCAAACCTTGATAAACATGGGTAAAAAAGTTTTGAAAAATGCCTTTGCGGTTAATTATCTTAGACTCACACTGGCTACATTTTCTGGAGGGAAATGTAAAACCTTCATAATTTGGTTTTCAACTTTTCACAACTTTGCGTACCTATTACTTTGATTTATGTTTAACCATCCATCAAAGTTCTGCTTAAGCTTGTGGATAATGAAAGAAAAAGCTTTTATCGGGTGTACATTCCAAACAGTTTGTTGCACAGAGGTGGTGACTAATTGGAGACTAGATCTCCAAGATGCTTGGACAGTATTTATTTATTTATCCTAACAAATGTGTTTTTGGACAAGAGTGCAACTCCAGGATCTGTAGCATGTGTTTAATTATAAAAGTCAGTTTATATAAAATGTTTCATAGTTAAACAACTGTGAATTTAGTTAAAGCACTTAAGCTGTGGGAGCAATAATACAGGAATTTGTCATAGATATGATATATTGTGAGGTTTTTTACACAGTTGATCAACAAACTGTCAAAGTCATGCCCAAAAAACTAATGATAACCAGATATTTGAGTAACTTCATTGCAAATATCATTTATTCATAAAAAGCAATCTGTGTAAACAAGGTAATGATACATATCCGAGTAAAGCTAGTTTTACAGTGCGAGTATTCAGTGCGATTATGGCCTTAAGGTTATTACAGGTCACACTGTATGAGTCAATTCCCATAAAATCTCCACATATAATGATACGATAAAGATTTTACAGCAATAGACCTGTTCATGAAGAAAATGTTCTTATTGCTTCATCAAGTCAGATGCATTAAACCATTTTGCGCTGTCAGAAAGGTAAATAAACTTCAGTCTAAACAGTTTTTGCTTGGTTAGACAGCATAACAGGAAGCTGCAGTTCTTTTGTTGTTTCTTTCCATTGCTGTGTCCCATTGTACTTTGTCAAGACTTCGAGAAACACATTCTCTCCATTGCAACAATTACACTAAGTGCTCTTCTTTCAATTCCCACATTTCATTTGTGTTTTGCCATTGCAACTGCATTTTCACTTTATGTACACGTTACCCTGTGCAGTACTTTCTCTGCCAGTAAAGCACTGGTTGCGAGTCACTAGTAATGACAGAACTTCGTTCCGTTTTTACTAATCCAGTCTCAAACTGGATGTCAAACATTGATCTCGAGTTTACTTTGGGTACTCCAGTTTCCTCCCCCAGTCCTAAGACATGTATGTTAAGTTAATTGATTACGCTAAATTGGCACTTGTGTTTGTGTGTGTGTGTGTGTGTGTGTGTGTGTATGTATACACACACTAATCTTGAGGTAACCTTGTGTACAGATATAACCTTGTGTGTGTGTCGCTGAAATGGCCACTGATGCTGATGGTGACGTTAAATAAATTCAGTTACATTTTGATTTATGACTTTAGGGATGCCAACAACCATGCCCCAAGTGGTTTTGCTGGGAATTTTTTTAATAATTCCTCAGGATAAACCTTAAAAGTTAACTTAAATTTCTGTGTGAGCTTCAGCAAAATTAAACACAGATTTTTAATCTTTAACCCATCTTGTTCAAAGGGGGCATCATTCTAAAGCTGTCTGTATATCTGAGAGATATGTAAACAGTATCTGTGAGTCAGTGGTGATGGTGACAGTGAACTTGTCAGAATTAGGACACCTCTTTTTATGATGAAGTGCACAAGGCACAGTGTTGCTTAGCTCAAAGTTTCGACCTTGACAAGTCACATTAATGTGACTATAAAGGGTGCGGAAAGAAGAAAACAAATCCTAAATGTACAGTGCTAATGAATTCTACATTAGTTTTTAACCAATCCAAAAGTAGTATAGATTCAGGAACCGTCTCCAAATGCTCATCTCCAAATAAGCAGTTAGATGATGTAGCTGTATAGATCATAGCCACTCAGTTTAATACTTACCAAGCTAAAAACTATAACACCAAACCCTATATCCAATGCATCAAATGATTTCATTTGAAATTCAGACATCTTGAATTGCATCGCTATAAGATTTTATATAAATGAGCGTCAGACCTATTTAAGCTCTTTCCTCATGACGGGGTGGAATGTATTAGGTCTACTAGAAGTGCACTACTTTACAGCACATGCTATTTGACTATAGGCGTGACCTGCTGAACAAGTAAAAGAATGTTGTATGATAACTCATGTAGATGTTCAATGCCTTCTATGTCATATTCAGTGAGCCTTTATATATCTAAATGGTACATCTGTAACTCATTACTGCAATAACCCATAGCATGGCAACAGCTAGCGATAAATCTTTACAAGGGCAGCTCTGAAACTAGTGCAGTTTGTTCCTTTGGACAGAATGGAAGCTTAAATACATATTTCAAGTCAGTGTAATTTGACAAATAAAAGATGATCTGATGTAAAATCCTTGACTGAAATCTCTGAAACGTTCATATGTTACACACTGCACTGCGCTGCACATCTTTAATGGTTTTAAAACAATACCCACTTCAGTGACCGAGGAGGCAGTGGATACTTCTACAGAAAACATCCGCTTAAGAGTTCCTTGTTGCTGGCTGAATTCAGGTAAAAGCGCTCTCATCTTCCTGGCTGTTTTTCTCTCTTCTCTCTGTCCTTTCTGCCATCTGTTCTCTCTTCTCAACTCGCAGCAGGGGCAGAGCTCACCCCTCACTGGGCCAGTTTACTTTTTAGTCCTGCAACTGAAACATACACACACATTTGACTCTCTCTGACTCACAAAGCAGCTGCATGTCTGTCGCCAACCCTCATCAGCCTCCTTGCTGCCTGTAGTTTGCCTTTGCCCTCCTGGTGCTCACTGTACCATCCTGTGCTCATTTAAAAATCACTTGCTGTTAATTTCTTCAGACAAATCCAGTGGGTCAAAACGTATATAACGACCAACGCTGCTGGACTGCTTTTGCATTTGTCTCAACTTTAACACATCTTTTCGTTAAAATCATATCTGTGTCTTTTGAAAAAATTTTTTTATTTATGTTTAGTCTCTAACTCCGTTTTCTGCATTAACAGTTGGCACTCAAGCTGGCATGCACTGTAAATATCTGTGCTGGACCTATATAGTCCAAAGAGAATCTTATGCCATAATTGAATGCTTGGGTTTCTCTGTCTTCAAGTGCCCCCACAAATGCTTGATGGACTATAGGTCCATGTCCATCATGTCTTGGTCTTATTTGGTTTTGCATGTAGGTAAAACACCTCTAGACTCTAGAATATTCCCTCTACTGTGGATCACTGCTGGTTTGATAGGTCTGAATGTCTCTCCTGTTCTTCTCCTTTCAAAAATCATTTTGTTACTAACATAAATCTCAGACTATTTTTATTTTAAAAGTAAATTGTAGTCCTGCTTGTAGGAGTAAGCCAAATGTTTGTATGTCTTGTTTACCTTGCTGAACATTATTTAAGAGCGTGCTACTTAGTTGAGACCATGGCTACATAACCTTCTTATGATTGTATATCAAAAGATCAACTGAAGTCACTCTTTAATCATGTCATATTCTGTATATGTGCAGAAGTTGCTGTTCTTTCTCTTGAACAAGTGAACAAGCCTATATGTATTGTCCTTCCAATGATTTAGCCACTTTTTTGTCAAACAAATGATGATTTCGGCAATGTGTTTCAGACTTCCATGCTCTGCTGCCATATATAACTTCAGTTTAGCCTTGATTAGGGGCAAAGAAAACTTTTTTTCAGAAGAACTATTTGACTTCTGAGACATTCATTGAATTATGATGCCACATTATGATGTCACACTGTCACAATGTTCAGCAATGTTCAAAATATTTAAGCTTAGTATGAAATATTCAGCTCAAAACCTGAAGCGCAGTCATACTGTATTTGGGATGTCCATTAAACTTCACATAAAAACCTAAGCTACTGACTCTGGCATTAGCCACTCAAGATTTTGGAAAGATGTGAAGTGCATTTGAGTGGCACGTCCTGTAGTTCTGCTCAGAAAGCCAAGATACAATTTTTACTGCTCTTATTTTAATGGATGGGTCACAGCACATTCTGAAGATTTTGGGGACAAGACGGTTTTATGTCAGGGATCTGAATTTCTAATTTAATGCAACTAATTTTTTGCACATTTTGTGTTTAGCCCAGCAAATCTTATTTTTTTAGCACATTTTACCACATTATATATGAAACCGTGTAAATACTCAGCACATTGATAACCGACTTGTTTATTAAAGTGCTACAATAGCTGTCTGTGCACTTACCGTGTGTATTTGTGCAGATCTCACCCACCATGGGCGATTTCCATGAAGCAAAGAGCAAACCCATTAGAGCATAGACTAGTCTCTGACTTAAGGAGGTTACTGTAATAATCAAGGATCACTGGTGTCTTCTAGTGGAAGTCGATAGAAAAAGCATTACTCAGTGACACTAAGTCGTACTTCTAGTGTTACATGGCTTGTAAGAATGCATAAAAGACTGTTTGAAAAGAAAAAAATTCTGATGATCTTTTATCTGGGCATATACGATAATTACTCTTTGAGAATCGCCAGGTCGTGAATTAATTCTTCTGTTTATTTTCAATCAAGAGAACTGCATTGACAAACAATGCGTGCTGTAATGAAGTAAACATCTTGACATACAGTGGTGCTGTGTTTTTTATATTTCATGTAATCCAGAAGTACATAAGGACAGCCCAATTAAACTACATTTAAAGAAAAAATATATATTTGTATTATATTTGATTTATTTGCCAAATGTTCCATCCTCTTAGTGAATGGCAGTTGATTTGAATCAGGTGTGAGTCTGATCTTCACAACACCGTTGTGGAAGTGCATCATGGCATGAACAAGGAACATCTCATCTCAAGGAAGTTGGTGATTTTTAACAATCTAAAAACAGTTACAACACCATGTCTTAAGATTTTGGTTTCCAACAATCAGACAGACTGTATACAAATAGTTGAACTTAGACCATTGTTACCCTACACAGGAGTGGTCAGTCAACAAAGAACACTCTAAGAGCAAGGCTTTTAATAATTTCCAATGTCAAAAAGGAACCCAGGGTAACATCAAAGCGACTAAAGGCCTCTCTCACACTGGATAATGGTAATGTTTATGATTCTACTATAGGGTGAACAACTGTAAGCATGTCAGGGTTGCAAGGACAAAGCCACTGCTCACCAAAATGAAAACTGCCATCTGTCTGTGATTTGCTAAAGATCACATGATAACACTGATGACAAACCATAACGCTACTGAAATGAGCCAGCAATAGAAATTTTGGGTTAAATGAGAAGCATTATGACAGTTGAAAGGAGAACATAACAGCATAAATGCTTTGTCCCGTCAGCTTCACATGGTTAAAAGTCTTGCTCAAGTATCCAACAGTGGCAGCTTTGGCAGGGATGGGATATAAAGTCAGCACCTTCTTGTCCATAATACAGCACTTGAACCACAATAGTATCACATCTCAATAAGTGAAATATGGAAATGTAGAAATTATGAAATTATAAACGTTTTACCACACAGTACAGTAATGTAAAGGACAATGCTACAGCTTTGTTTCTTTTATCATGATACAACATTTTTGCTTTCATTGGGCCGCAGGAGCTCAGGCAAGTGAAGACTGAAAATGCTAAATCAATACATAAATAAACGTTGCTTGTGTGGTGGGTTTATTGGTTACTTAAATCATTGGATTGTGTTCTTAAGCTATTTTCAAGTTATTGCTTACTAACATGAGGTTCGGTCGACTGGGAAGAGCACAAAGCACTTTTCTAAGTCGCTCAAAAAATGTAAACCTAAAGTGCTACAGTTGTCTTAATTAATACACATATAAAGAAAATATTAAATCTTAAAATATACTGCTCAAAAAAAAAATAAAGGGAACACGGAGTTACAATGTGTTGTTTAAGTATTCCCTTTGTTTTTGAGCAGTGTATATAAAATATTACTTATTACTATTAAACTGAATTACTGATCACATCATGTATTGCAGTGGCATGCTGGCATAGTGGTAAGACTTCTAGTCAACTGACATCTGTATGTGCCCAGTGATGGACCTGGGCCCTGACGGGTTAGGTCCTGTGCCTGCACGTGACCCTGAATTGGATCAAACCCCTAATTGAACGTGGATGAGTGAGACGTGCACTGTACCAGAGCGACATCTGGTGGGGTCTGATTTCTGCATTTTAAAGATACATTTATGGGACGTGAGGAGAACAAGACAATTTAGCTGAACAGTGTTCACGCAGAAACTGACAATATATGCTTTTAATATACGACAAAATACCTGACATTTAATTCGGAGTGATCGCTTTCAGCAGCGCAATAACACTAACCAACTTTCACGACTCTTCCCACTCAAGAAGATTTGTAAAGCTCGTCAGAGAGAAACAATGAATCTGCCTGTGTTGGGTGCTGCTCTAACCTCCCTCAGATGTCTTGGGCCGGATAAATGGCCATGTGGGTCAAACGGGACGTCCAAATACGTGGTTATAGGGAAATAATGTGTGGATGAATAAAAGCCAAACTTGCACATTTAGGATAATAAACACGAATGAGTATAAATCCATTTAACGTAGCTACTGACATTACCTATATTCGTACTGGTGCGGTTTCCAGAAGTGGAGCTCTACTTTGTGGGCGTCAGATTGATCATCTCTGTCCCCCTATTTTCGGAAATGGAATATTCCAACATCTCATCAGAAAAAGCAAACGTGGGGAAGAATGTAAAACTGAGGAGGGCAGTTTCATGCTGAGCGCTGGTATCCGAGCCTCAGGTAACGTTTGGTTTTACTGTTTGAAACGTTTGTTTGTGGCACTGTTTAAATGCTTATTTATTATTTTTAAAACAGACGCAGACCTATTACATAATTTCCTGTTACGTAATCTTTCGCATCAGTGAACTTAATTGGCTTTAATATTCAGAGTTTGTTTGCTTTTATATTATTAACCTTTTACCGTTTCAGGCTTAATAGGGCAGTGAAACATGCGGAAAACTGATATAAGTTATTGTTTTAGATATTGTCACTTTAAAATGCTAATTGAAGTTCGATAAATTTGACTTTAAGTAACACTAGTTTTAAATGAAACCCACTTTGTGAGCTTTTTTCGTCTTGGGTTAGTTAACAGGGACTAAATGGAGCAGCATCTGAAGGATCCACCAAATAAAGCATCACTCATCAAAGGTATCTACAACTTGTTTCTAAAGAAACGCTTAATTTACTGGATACATGCAGATGCGTGGAGTTTATAGCTGACTCTTCTGAGCTTGTGGCTCAAGCATATTTGTCCCTGCACTGTAAATAGAGCTTGTCTGTATAAGAAAAGTGTTGAGTAGTCACAACTTGAAGGGCATTCTGTAATCTGAACGGTGTGTAACGTGTATATAGGTGCAAAATAAACAGAGGATTTTTGTAGATTTGAGGCTACTTAAATAGGCCGACGTGTTCCTCTGTGTCCTCGTGCCGCATAGAGGTTGTGTGCCTGATCCAGAGTGGCACAGATGAGCGTGAGGCTGAGACCCATTACAACCAAGGAATTCATGAATGCTTAATGCGCTCCCTCTGTCACGCTCCTCTCAATGTCTGGAGGCTGTGTACGCAATGCTTTTACAGCTGACTCATTCAGGATGTGTGCAGCGCCGTTTCCCTAAGTTTCTCTTACTGATTGCAGCGATATTTCCCTAAAATCACCATTTATGGTGTAGGACACCAGAGAGATGAGGTCATGTCTCATTGGAGGGCTAAGGAGAATGGCCTGGTTTTGTGCAGCCCAGTTTTAGGATCTCCTTGTTTAGAAGAATTGTGTAGTTTATAAGTCCAACGACATTTTTGCTGAGGCTTAGTTCAACTGTTAGGTAAAGGGACACATCCTCATTCTTATGTTTTCTTTTAATTTCTTGATAGAGGCACTCGTCTTAGTAGCCCATATGTGAGATGACGTTGATTTTAGGGTAAATCTTTTCTAGGTTGAGTTATTAATTCATGGAATGGGCTCACCTCAGGGGAAATTATCGTGCACTCCGTTCCAATCTAAATTTAATCTGTGACCAGTTTGAGAATGAACTCTGGAGGAGAGCAGAATTGCAAGGTAATTTGTCAGATTAAAAATGACTGGAAGGCCAATGATAATGATAAGGTGGTGGGTTTTCTTTAGCATCCTACTGTCTAAAGGTACTGAGTACCTTTTATGTAAGGTATAGTCTTTCTTAAAACTCTGAGCGGATTATGCTTCAAATGATTGTCTTATGTTCTTGTGAATTTGTGACCAGATGAGTTGACTCGTAGCTCTATGGAGGCCAGTGAGTCAGAAAAAGTGATTCAGCACCTGAACAACGAATTGAAGGAGGCCCATGATCAGGCCAATGCAGCCAAGCAGAAGTGTGTGGAGCTCCAAGGTAAATGGCAATAGTATAGTAATAGTTTTAAGTTTTCTCTGGGGCACCTGGGAGTGTTGCAGTCATCTTGTAGTTGTAAACCACACAGCTCCCAGAAATTAGGAGATATTTTAAAATGAACATGAAGCAATTAAAAAGAAGCATTTGGTTTTATCAAGTAAACAAGACCATCAGAAAAGCAAATGAAAAGTCAGATAAAGTGGTTTAATTATGCAAATGAGATGCAAACCCGAAGGGTAAATAGAAGCATGTCAAACTGGACTAGAGTGCCACACATTGGCTGTTCTGTAGCTTATATCGTCCCCCAAGACTGCCAAATCACGCTGACAGTGATGGGACATGGACAGGATCCGATTATCCAGCAGTTCTTGTGGGATCCTCTGTCGCTCTTGCTCCAAGAGGTACTGTGGGAGACATTGGACGTTTTGCCAGATGTCCTCCCAGTACATCACAAGCACAGCTTCAAATCTGCTGAAGTATGTTGTAGATGAGATGTGCATGGCGAGGCCTTGCATCATCGTCCATGAGAAGCAAGTTGTTGCCAACTGCTCCAGCATAGGGTACCACTATAGGGTGCACCTTGGCTTGGTATCTGACAGCAGTCAGCAATCAATTTTTGATGGGGTGGAGCTTGTTAAAACCACCAATGCTGATGCCAGCCCAAACCATGATTCCACAACCACCGAAGGAGTCCCTTTCTCGCATGCAAAGTGGATTCTTTTGTGTTCCTCGTTCGCACCTTATCAGGACCCGATGATTGTCATATCGAATATCTGTTGTCCAGTGGCAGCAAGAAACTGTCCCCGCAGCTCTGTTGCATTGCTACACCTGCTCTTTTTCACCAATAAGGTCAAGTACCGGTCATCTCTTGTTGTTGTGACAGATGGGCGACCCCGCCTTAGTCTTATTTGTGCTGTTCCAGTCTCTGAAGTCTGCTAACCGCGCTTTAGGATGTTCAAGTGCTGTTGCCAATGCTTTCTGTGTTTGACCAGCTTCAAGACGTCCTATAACTCTCCAAGCTTCACATTCAGGCAAACCATGTTGCAGAGGCACTGCAAGGGCTGGGAAATTGCAGGATATACCCAGGGAACGTTCAGATAATCCAGCACTTTCCGCCCTTTATATAGTGTGTTTTCACCAACTAAATAACATATTTGTTTTATAGAACAACTTTTGTGGACTTGGTATGGTTTAGATGGTATATGAAACTTTGGGGACTGAACCTAGATGGATCTTTTAAGCAGTTTTTAATACAGTTTGTATCTTAATGGTGTCTGAAACAGGTCTTCTAGAGGAAGAAAAGAGGTCCAGCAAGCACCAGGCTGAAGAGTCTACAAAGCAAATGAAGATTCTTCAGTGTAAGTGTGAGAGTCTGTGACTGTTTTTAGTTATTTTAGGTTTGATCTTCCTAAATGCAACGTAGGTGTTTCAATATGTTTCAGCTATTTTTGCTATGTTTGTGTTTAAAGCTCAACTTCAGAAGCTGCAGGATGACATGGCAAATCTCAAGGATCAGAAAGACAATACGATCTTCAGTTTGCGACAGGAAGTTCGTGCAGCTCAAGAGGAAGTTCAGGTGTTGCGCAGAGCCATGGAGAAAGCTTCATCTGAAAGGGATCATGAAGTCAACGCTCTGAAGAGCAACCTGTCAACGCTGACCACTGAGCTTGAGAAATGGCAGCTAGCTGCAAATAAGTACGAACGCGAGATTGCCAGCCTGCAAGCCAATCACCAGCAACAGATCCAACAGAAAGACAAAACTGCTAAACAGCAAGGTACTTCCATTGTCACACATACAAAGTGAACAATTCGGTTTAATAAGCCATACAGCAATACTTGAAGAAAACTCGAATTTAAAACATATTATAGCTGTTGGCCATGCAAACAAATGTGCCAAATTTCAGGACGCATTAAACAAAAATTTCAATAATTTGGCAGCACAGTGGCTCGGCGGGTAGCACCGATTCCTCACAGCAAGAAGGTCCCAGGTTCAATCTCAGGGTGGAGCAGCCTGGGTTCTTTCTGTGTGGAGTCTGCCTGTCCTACCCATGTCTGCATGGGTTTACTCCGGGTACTCCAGTTTTCTCCCACAGTTCAAAGACATGCGTGTTAGGTTAATTGGTCTCTCTAAAGTGGCCCTTGGTTTGTGTGTTTGTTTCTAACTGTGTTTTTGTGTGTGTGTGTGTGTGTGTGTGTAACTGAAGGGGTGTGTGTGTGTGTAACTGAAGGGGTGTGTGTGTGTGTGTGTAACTGAAGGGGTGTGTGTGTGTGTGTGTAACTGACGGGGTGTGTGTGTGTGTATCTGTTGGGGTGTGTGTGTGTGTGTGTATCTGAAGGGGTGTGTGTGTGTGTATGTAACTGAAGGGGTGTGTGTGTGTGTAACTGAGGGGGTGTGTGTAACTGAGGGGGTGTGTGTGTGTGTGTGTGTGTGT
>JAUZST010011666.1:0-11796 GCA_034779995.1 Parotocinclus haroldoi
CTCTTCTGTGTTAAGGATCAGCGGCCCATCTGCAACATGTGCAAAGACTCCAGACTACATATCAGGCATGCCGTCTGCTCTATACATGAAGCATCACAGGACCTGAAGGTATGGAGGTAGTTCCTCAAAATTAATGTTGTAAATGTAACTATCAAATGAAAACAAAAATTTATAGTTGACAAATGTTGTAAATAAAGTAAAACACTTTTACTTTAACATTAAGCACTCTTACAATCAAGTCAATTGTTGGTTAAGGATCTTGCTCAAGGACCCAACAGTGGCAGCTTGGCAGAGCTCGGATTTGAACCCTGGCTTTCTGGTCCATAGTGCAAGACCTTAACTGTTAGGCCACCACATTTCATCATGGCTTCACATTATGTCAAATTGCTCCTTAATTAATATCTAGTGGAGACTTAAGAAACTGTTTTAAAGGTGCAATATTAATCTTACAAACTACATTTTCACGCATATCATTTGGCTGAATGGCTTATACAGTCAATTAATTTTTAACTTTAATTTTGTGTAGCAACAGCTCCAGATTAAACTAAAGCCCCTTAATGAGAAGATGAAAATCTATGAGGCCTTCAGACAGTCCTGTGTTAAAACTGAAGAGCACATCAAGGTAAGGACAGTAGTTCTTACAATAGTCAATTCTTATCATTGCTTCATTGCTGATATGTTTTAAAATAGATTATGGATATTTCCTACTAGAATCAGTGCCAAAATACAGAGTCTCTGCTCAAGAGGGAATTTGAAAAACTTCATCAGTTTCTTTGGGATGAAGAGGCTGTCAGGATAGTTGCACTGAGGGAGGAAGAGGAGAAGAGAATTCAGGCCTTGGAGAAAAAGATTGAGAAGATTGTGATACAGATGTCAGGTGTTTCAGACACAATCAAGGCCATTGAGAAGGAGCTCATTGATGAAGACTTGTCATTTCTGTTGGTAAATGTCTTTTTTTTATTATGCTTCATTATTTATATATATATATTTTTATATATTTATATATTTTATTTATATTTGCTATATTAAGTCATGTTTGAACCCAACATTTCTTGCTCATGGTCACTAGAGTCATGCCGCCTCTCCCCAGGGAAAGCGCAGACGTAAAAGTGCCTTAGATGTGCCTGCAGTCCATCGCAGGGCTGGGTAGATCACATTTACAGCTCCAGGGGATGATTGCCACTCCCTCAAAAATGTCAAATCATGTCTGCACATGATGTCCCACCCGGCCATAAGGCACTACTCGGGTGCCTGAAATGGTGGGCCAATGTTAGACTGCTATGCTACCCAAATCCCCCTTCTACATTTCTGATATGGTTAATATGTCTCTATAATTCTGTTACAGTGTATAGATCTTTTGCACTGCATTCTCATTCATGCTTTTGTTGTTTTTTTCTTTTGCAGAACTACAAATCTTTACTTGAAAGGTGAGTTCAGCACAGCTTTTTTTGCTTCTCTTCTGTTATTTTGACTTGTTGTGCTCAAGGACTAACTGTTCTCCTAGAACCCAGGCCAAACTAGAAAATCCAGATAAGCTATCTGGAGTACTGATCAATGTGGCTCAACACCTACACAATCTTGGATTCCAAGTGTCTGAGAAGATGCATGGGTTTGTGCAGTACTGTAAGTATAGTGCATGATAATATCATTTCACCTGATATTTTAATTATTTAATTTATTTAAATTCATTTGAAGTGCTAACTCTGTTTGTTTCACTTTCCAGCCCCTGTGACTCTGGATCCCAACACTGCCCATGCTGGTCTCAAGGTGTCTGATGATCTGATGACTTTGGTCTATAAAGGGGAGCATCAGCAGGTTCCTGATAACTTAGAGAGGTTTGAAGGCTATGTGAGTGTCCTAGGCTCTGAGGGCTTTCATACAGGAAATCACTGCTGGGACATTGAGGTTGGAGACAACACAGCCTGGGCTGTGGGAGTGATCTCAGAGTCGGTTTATAAGCATAGAGAGAACCTTTCACGATTTGGCTTGTGGTATGTGGGATTCTGTAATGGCAAATATGGGAAAGGATATTCACCCGAGATCCTAACCCCACTGAAGGTTAGCAAGACGGTCGAAAGGATTAGAGTTCAGCTGGACTGTGAGAAGGGCAAAGTTATCTTCACTGACTCTGTACGTAACACTTGTCTGCACATTTTTAAACAATCTTTCAGTGAGAGAGTATTCCCTTATTTTTATAGCCACGATAAACTCCATCCTCTTAAGATATTACCAGCAAAGTCCTCAGTAGCAGTTAGATAAAATGGCCAACTGCATCAGTAAACTCTGACCTGAAAAACGGAAATGAACAATGACATTTTGTTTATAAAGTTGCAAAACTGTGATGAAATGTAAGATGTAAATGTAATCAAGATACTTTATTTTTAGCTTATTTATATTTATAACTTCAATGGTAAAATCACTGAACAGTAAAATCACTCAAAGGAAAAGCTAGTAAAAGACTAGTATATCAAAAACTTCTGTTCAATTTCATTACCTTTTTGTTGAACTCCTTAACAAGATTTGTTAATTTTATATAATTTCTTCCTCGTTTTTTAAGACTACTACCACACAATAGACATTTACATACAGGTACTCCACGTTTTACTATGGCCTGATTTACGATATATCGAGTTTATGATGGAAATCCGATCAAAAACATATACACACTGAGACAAAACCATACTCTAAATTTATATTTTCTAATTTTCCCAGGCAAGCAATATTTAGAAAACGCTGTATACGTAGTACTCCCACTCAGATGAGGAAGTCAGCAGTGAGTGATGTTGGGAGTCATGTGGTGGGAGTCGTAAGTGCTAAGAATTGTAATAAGGACAAGTTGTGGTAATTAGTAATAATTTTTTGTTTCTCACTTTCAAGACTTTCAATTGTTTAATAAATTCCATGAGATATTAAATATTTTATTATAAAATAAGCTTTATGTTGATGACTTTACCCAACTGTAGTCTAATGAAAATATTTTAAATGTGATTACGGTACATACACTCTACAGAACTCTCCAGGACTCAGCACTGCATTTACTTAGGAAGTCACATAGTGGAAGTGATGAGCGCTGGGAAATGTAGTGAGGAACAGCCACGTTTAAGATGTTTGGCTGTGCTGTGATAGATACTAAATACATATATTAAACTCTTTTATTTATAATAAATTCAACTGTATTGATGGATTTATCGAAGCATAACTCCATTGTAAATTCAGGAGTACCTGTCCTAGTTTCCAAGTTTATTTTTAATAGTTTAAGCTTCATTCATAGATGCAATAGAACTATGAAATGCTAGGAAATGAATTTTTCACAGCAAGGACAGGTTTTGTCATTTGTTTTTATGACATTCACTGTTGTTGGTTATTTATTAAATCATTAAAAGAACAATTGTTTGTTGTATTTGTGTTTTTCACATGGTACACATTTGTATGGGGTTTATTAGAATGTTGTGATTAATGTGATTCCATTACACTGACCATGGTATACTTTGTAATTTGTAATGAATTTCTCTCTTTAGCAACATCATCAACATTCTAGGCTGACACATCATCAGGCCATTAAAATGATGCCTTGCACCCAAACTGTAGCCTCAGGATTTATTTGAGTCCTTTTAAGTCCAATCTATTATAAATTTCAATTTTAACATGAATTGTGCAAATAAAATTGTCTGTTACAGGGAGTATAGTGTATACTGCAGTCCCTCTGTTTTTGTGCATACTTTATGTCCTCTGTTTACTCTCTATTTGATCTAATGATCAGGCTCTCCACAGGACCACCACAGATCAGGTATTATTTGGGTCAGGGAACATTCACAGCACTGCATCGACACTGCTGTGTTGTACTAGTATGAGTGGATCAGACACAACAGTGCTTCTGTCAGACAACAATAACAACAAAAGAGCCTCACTGGCTACAAGTCAGGGATGATTGACTAAAGTATGACTTGCCTAAAGTATATAATCTCTTGCCAAAAAGTACTAAACCGTGCACTAGCCAATCACTGGCATTTGAATAGTTTGTTCCTTCCCATTTCATGTTTGCTCTTGCCATTCCCGTTTGTCTAGTTATTATTAGTCCTACTAGTATTAGTTATGTTAGTCTTAATACTAGTGTTTATTAGTTAGTATTCTTAGATTGTCCTTAGTCATGTAATGGGATGACTCAGACAGTGGAAATAATCTAAGAAGAAGAGTAATGGCCTCTCATACAAACACATTTACAAATATTTTACAAAACGCATCTACAAAAGCTATTTAAACATAAAACATATGTTGTAAATGTGCTTTAAATGACAAATTTTCATAGAAGCTATGACTGTTTGGGACAACTAGAGTGAAGGGGAAAAAGTTAATAAAGTTTACTGTCACCAGTAGTCAACATTATTATTATTATTATTATTATTATTATTATTATTATTATTATTATTAACATTTAGCTTAGCACTTTCATCAAATATCCCATTCAATATTCATTCATATTGAAATATCCCCTACTATTTGTGAGCTGCGTAAGTTACCTGACAACAAACAGACTAAACAAGTTTGCTCAAGTTTCTTCAAAAATATGTGCTTGTTGTTATATTCAGCCAAAAAATCTTTTTAATACGTTTATTCAATTTAGCCTGCAGATTGAGAAGGCTAAATTGTTATTATAGTGGACTTAACTTCTTCTTCTTTATTTAGTACTGTTATTTTCTTATCGGATTGCACTTACTTGAATCAGATAGTACAAGATGTTTACAGAAACATAAATGGAAACAAAACAAGATGATCCTCAACAGACTCTGAATAACCTGCTGCCACACCCATTGTTCCAAAAATATTTGCAGTTAATTTAGATCAAAGTTCATTTAACTTCTTTAAAGTTCAGAGAGTACAACAAGATTTAGTATTACTGCAATGTCCATTAATCTAACCATCTTGACAATTGATCTTACTGTTCTGTCCTCAAAATATGTCCCCAGTCAACATTTTACACATACCATGTCATTTTGCACGTACGCATCCAGATCAGCTTATTTATCTACTTTGTTCTATATTTGGAGATCTGATTCTCTTCTCTATCTCATCTCTTAGATACAGTCTGCCACTTCTTCTATTAATGTAATGATGAATACCATTTTGTCCAAAATTTAGCTGCCATCTTTTACAGAGAAACATTCCAGAGTGCCTTCCTGGAGGTATCTATTACTGAAAAGGGGCTTGTAGAAAAATTGTTTATCTGCAGGATGAAAGGACAAGATATACTGGGCAGAATCATAAAAAGTGTTTGAAAACCTGCTTGTAAAGCTTCTATCAGTATGTTAAATAATTCATTCAACAATTCCTCACCCTGACAAATGTCCAAAATCCTTTTTCTATATTCATTGCATAGATATATACAGGCTATAAACTAAATTTATAGTAAATATTACTAGTTATAATTATTTGCTTTATCACATTAAACAACAGCCATATCTTACTTACTTTATATCTTACTTAGTTTATACATTTGTGTTGTCACCCCTGGGCTATTCTTAGCTTTGGCTCACCTCCCATTAGGACAGAATGCAGCAGCTTGTCTTGTTCAAACATTGTCCAAATACAGTGTAAGAACAATACTCTACTCTAATACCTGAATTGTCTTATTACTAAATTGTTTTCTGAAGTTAGTAATTATAGCTTTCTTCCAGTCAATGATTCCTGGTTATTCCAAGAAGTTAGTTTAAGTAAATGCTGTGCAAACTTGTTTGGGCACTGCAAAAGCTCCTCCCACAAATTTGTTATTACTCCTCCCACAAATTTTGGATAACTTTCAGAGCACCAGAAGAAGAGTCAAGAGTCCTATCTGACTCTGTATGGTACAGCATGGCTTCTCGACCCTCTCTGACTGAGGATGATTTCTCCTGCCCTGTGTGCTGTGACATCTTCATGGAGCCCATTCTCCTAGCCTGCTCCCACAGTATCTGTAAGGGATGCCTTCACACCTTCTGGCAGCAGCGAGGAGCTCTAGAGTGTCCCATCTGCAGGACTCTGTCTCCAACCCCTGAGCCTCCAGTGAACATCGTACTGCGCAGCATGTGTGAGGCTGTACTGAAGGAGCGTAACCGTAGGATGTCAGTGGAGATGGAAGGTCTCTGCAGTATACACCACAAAGCTCTTACTCTCTTCTGTGTTAAGGATCAGCGGCCCATCTGCAACATGTGCAAAGACTCCAGACTACATATCAGGCATGCCGTCTGTTCTATACATGAAGCATCACAGGACCTGAAGGTATGGAGGTAGTTCCTCAAAATCAAAAAAGTAAATACAAAAGTGTTGACATATCTTCTAAACGTTCTAAAACAATCATAATGAGTGTTTTGGAGCAAAAAATAAAAAAGTAAAGTAAGAGTAAATTTCAAACTTGTTATAAATGAGAACATGATCAGTAGCTGACAGGTCCCATGAAGTACAAAAAGTCATGTCAAGCAGGTCCTGACTAATGCATTTTAAAAAGCTGCTGACATTGTCCTAGTAATGATTCATACACAATACAGATGATCTGATTTCACATTTGTCACACATATGGTATTATTATTTGGCTGCTGGGCTTGTACAAACAAATGTATTGTTATTCTTCAATGCAGAAGGAGCTCCAGGTGAAACTGCAGCCCCTTCACGAGAAGCTAAAAATGTATGAGGACTTCAAAGAGTCCTGCGTTAAAACTGAAGTACATATTAAGGTGAAGATCTACAGGGTTTCCAGTTTTTAGTCATTCATTTCCACTTCAATTATGATATTTGCACATATTCTTCTAACCTATCTTTTTTTAGAATCAGAGCCAACACACAGAGACTGTGATCAGGAAAGAGTTTGAGAGATTTCACCAGTTTCTCTGGGATGAAGAGGCAGCCAGGATAGCTGCATTAAGGGAGGAAGAGACACAGAAAAGTCAGACATTAAAGAAAAGAATTGATAAGATTACAGTACAAATATCCAGTGTACTGGACACCATCAAAGCGATAGAAACGGAGACTGATGAAGAATTGACTTTTTTGTTGGTATAGACCAAGTTGTAGCTCCTACTTAATAAGTTCCTACTGTTAACTGCACTTTATTATTATTATTATTATTATTAATACATAGTTTGTTTTGTTCTCCTTTCTTTTACATATGTGCTGCTTAATAGAAGTACAAGGTTTCACTTGAAAGGTAAGACACAGACCACTAGCTTTTTGGTTTAATGTTGGTTTTATCACTGTTGTGACCTTCTGAATGTTCTCCTAGAACCCAGGCCAAACTAAAAAATCCAGATAAGCTATCCGGAGTACTGATCAATGTGGCTCAGCACCTACACAATCTTGGATTCCAAGTGTCTGAGAAGATGCATGGGTTTGTACAATATAGTGAGTATTGTGCAAGTATAGTATAGTAATATTTTTAAACATGGTTTCAATAATATGGTTTTAAGTTGGAGAACATCTTTGACTGGTACTTAATTTCAAATTAATTATACTTATTTTATCCAACTACAATGACTAAGTTAGAAATAAGTTCTTGAGCTGGGAGTGTAGTTATTGTCAGCATAATTTTGGAGCTTTATTCAAACAAGTTCAGTATATAATTTCTACATGTTTCTGACTCCAGCCCCTGTGACTCTGGATCCCAACACTGCCCATGCAGGTCTGATGGTGTCTGATGATTTGATGACTGTGATCTATAAAGGCGAGCAGCAGCAGGTTCCTGATAACTTAGAGAGGTTTGAAGGCTATGTGAGTGTCCTAGGCTCTGAGGGCTTTCATACAGGAAATCACTGCTGGGACATTGAGGTTGGAGACAACACAGCCTGGGCTGTGGGAGTGATCTCAGAGTCGGTTTATAAGCATAGAGAGAACCTTTCACGATTTGGCTTGTGGTATGTGGGATTCTGTAATGGCAAATATGGGAAAGGATATTCACCCGAGATCTTGACTGCACTAAGAGTTAGCGAACAAATCCAAAGGATTAGAGTTCATCTGAACTTCAACAAGGGCAAAGTTATCTTTACTGATCCTGCACGTAACACTTGTCTGCACATTTTTAAGCAATCATTCAATGAGAGAGTATTCCCTTATTTTTACAGCCATGACAAACTCCATCCTCTTAAGATATTACCAGCAAAGTCCTCAGTGACTGTTCATATGGGCAGTTAGTGAAATACCAAACATCATCACTTATATCTGTCAGGATAATACAATTTTCTCACATTAAATTATATCTCAACACCAAATCTATTGGAATCTCTGCCATCTCTGATGCTCAGGGTATCAGCAAAAATGTATACCAGCACAGACAGAGATAAAAGGTAGATAAAACACACAAAAATGATCCCACGGTTTTCTTTTATTCATTCCACTTCTGTACCTGTAGTTTCATACCAGTCAGGGTTGAGGTGGCACTGGGTTTGATAAGACTTGCAATGAGAATGAATGTAAAACTTGGTAAAACATGTTTTACATGGTAAAACAATACTCAAGTCAAGTTAATTTAGTTTTTTTTTATCAAGTTAATAAGTTTTATTTATCACACAGCCATACCCAGCACAACTTGTAGTTGATTTTTTACATGGCACTCTGTATCCAAATAAATAGAAATTGAGTATAGAAGAAAGTTATATTCAATATATACACAGACAAGGGAAATACAAAACCTATTTACAGTGTACAGTGTAAGTAAGGTTCATGGTTAAGTGCAGTAGTGTGCTGTTGTGCAAATGAGTAAATAAGCAGGAGGTTCATAACATATGACATGTCTGGTAGTGAGCAGTTGTGTAAAGAGCAGGATATTTGTAGCGTACTGTGTAGTGTAACGTAGAGTACAGTAGTGCCGTAATTTGTAAATGAACAGACGAACCAGAGAGTCCTTCTGTAAATATTATAATGTCTATTATTGTGCAATGATGTGCAATATTAAAGTACGTAGTAAGTACAGTAAGATCAAACAGACAGGTCATGTGGTTGAACAGAATTTGAATAATGTTGATGTGAATACGCCCTGTTAATGCTTTATACTGAGGTATGTGAGTGTAAGAAAGTCTTACTATATGCCCTGGTTCAGGGCACTATAAACACACTATAAACCCTATCCATGCACAGTGAGTTTTGTTTTGGCTTTGTGTTAACATAATCCCTATTGATTTATGGCTAGGGTTATGTGTAGATGTATAATTATTTAGCTTTATATATTATTTAGATGTTATATATTGTCATTATTTTTATTTTTATTTTATTTATTATTATTTTTTATATATTGTCATTATTTTTATTTTCAATTAGTGATTTTATTTTATATGTTATATTTAACATCCAAACTATTTGCCATATTTTAAAACAAATACTTAATTGCCTTATCCATTCAATATAACACAATGGTGATTTCTATAAGAAAATAGTAAACTGGAGTTAAGTAAGTTGTACCTGCTTACTGAAACTGAACCAGCATTAAGCCATTACTGCTGATAAAAACAAACAAAACAAACAATAGACTAGCCAGCAGAAACCAGCTTAGACCAGCCCCCAGCAAACGCTGCTTGGAATATTTTTTCAGTCTCTACTCACACCATGACAGTGAGCTCTAATAAACACTGTCGAAAATGGGAAATACCTGCAAACCACACTGAGCTTCCAGTGGGCTGCAAATGAATTATATTAATAAAATGATACAAATTGGTTACAACAATATAATGTAAGATATATAGGGTGTAACTCTCACGCAGCAGGCTCTACTTGTTGAGGAGGCTCGATTCCATTTGTGGATCAAGTGTGCTGTTTGCAATTTTCTTTGCAGTTATTTGTTGGGGAAGCCGAATTAGAGTCAGTGACTTTAAGAGACAAAACAAACTCTTAAAGAAGGCTAGCTCTGTCAAAGGAACTACTCTAGAGTCCCTAGAGATGACTGTGGAAAGAAGGGTGCTACACAAACTAATCACACGGACAACACAGCACACCCTTTAAACGATCTACTAGACAGACAGGTGAGTGTATTTAGTAAGAAGTTTCTTCAGATTTGCTGCAATAAGGACAGATGCAGAAAGTAATTTCTGCCCACAACAATAACTCCACCTGGCCCAGCAGAGGTGGTATATTGTGCATTTTCTTTATTTAACTTACAGTTTTAATATATATTATTACTATTGCACTATATATATTGTTCACATAAATTAAAGGATAGTTATCCCCTAACTAAATAAAGACTAAGAGAGTCTTTATAAAGTTACATGTTGCATGTATATACACTGTTCACTATTAGGGGATATTTCATTATGAGGTATTTCATTTTTAAATATCCCCTTATTTTTGTAAGCAGTATATATAGTGAACGTATATGAAAGCATACATACATCTATGAAACAGATTACATGAGATTTTTGCCTAAGATGTACAATTGGTTTGAAAAAGCCTAAATAGGGTCAATACATATAGGAATAGTCTTGTCTATTCATCTTTTTCATCGAAACATTCGCTCTGAATTCTGTTATAAATTATAGACATAATCTTTGTTAATGTATATTGGACGCATTATAAGCCCTAAGAATCTATTCATCCTTTTACTCACCTTAGACAGAAGCTTCATTAACTATACACCCCATAAGCAGTGAAGTAGTGTTTATGAACTGCTTATGTCACTCATAATGAATGGCTATCTGGTTGAGTTGTGTGAAAAAAATGGTCATCAGTGTGTAGTTAAGTCTTGAATTTTTAATGGAAACAAGCTGCAACTGCACTGTACATTGTAACAGTTTAACAGTTTACCATTGCACAATACCTGTGGTTCCCTGTCTAAGGTTGTTCCTCCTTTATTTCCTGTGTTACCAACTAGGTACCAGCTTTCCTGTGACCCTGACCAGGATTAAGTTGATAATAAAATGAATGAGTTAAACCAACTGCTAATAGTATAGTCACATTTTCCAAACACAGATCCAACTGAGATATCAGTATTGGATTCTCCTCTTTGCATCATAATATTCTGAAGAGCATATTTTATAGTAGCCATACGTAATTGTTTAAATACAATTGTGAATTTATTTTGGTGTCATTAAAGGACAAAACTAGACAGGTGGCACTGGTGGTATTTACAGTAACTCTGTGCTAACTGAACACCCGTCGTTGGTTGTTGACACTCAAATCTGTAAGTTTTAGCTTAAAACAATAAACTTCTTAAAAAAGGGTAATAAGGCATACTCAGTGGCAGTTTCTAACCATCTGAGATCTATATGTGCATTGCAGACCATCTAATTAAACTAGCACACAATTTTCTGTGGACCATTTCTTAATAATTGAATATTGAACTGGGTTCTTAAGCATTGCTTCATTAAACTCTTTGAATTTTTATGTACTCATCAGAAATGTTTTTTTGTTTGTTTTCCTGAGGTATTTTAAATATATTCGGTTTAAATGGAATGTTGCAATGGCTTCAAATACAAATGTACATAACCAGAAACATTTATTCAATTAACTGTGTAAAATTATGGTTTTATGGCTACTTCAGTGACAGTCTCTACTACATAAATTGACACTTTTTTATTTAATAAAGAAGGAGAGCTGATGGTTAATCAGTTGTGCCCAAAACCAGAGGAGCAGTGAACTCAGAGTGACGGACACCAAAGGAGAAACTGGGAGCCTTGGTTCTCGTAGAGGTCACCTATAAAGATACATGTATACATGGATATACATATATATCCATGCATATTAGTTATTCATCCAAGTAATTATAATGAAAGTATATATATATATATATGTGTGTGTGTGTGTGTGTGTGTGTGTGTGTGTGTGTGTGTGTGTGTGTGTGTGTGTGTG
>JAUZST010011667.1:0-11796 GCA_034779995.1 Parotocinclus haroldoi
AATAAAGTGTTTTTTTGATAAAGAACTTCCTGGATTCAGCGACTGCTTCTTCAGAGCCTTACAACCAAAAGATTCGTACTAACAACAACCAACAGTTAAGTGTCCACAACCTGCTAAAGGACTGGTCACCTCGCCGCATTGTATTGCCAAACGCTAATAAACAAACACACTATGGACAAAGCCGGTCACCCGTGAACTTTCTTAAAAAAAACGATGAATGACAGATTCCACCACTAGCGGAAGGAAGACAGTGAAGTTGTTAGAGTATGAATCAAGAATCAATATAGAATAATAACAATAATAAAGTAGTTTGGAACAACAAAATGCTAGGAGCTAGTGTGTGTGAAGGAACGAAGACTGCTGCGCAAATGCTTTGTACAGAGCTCCAGGCGAGGCACTCAAGAGGAGCAAAAGTTCTGAAATAAATGGCTGTTAAGACCCAGGCTGGAGTACCCAGTTACTCTATTATTATAAATCATGCCTCAGCTAACCGATGTACAGTACTGAAATGGAATGCATTTTAAACAGCCGTTTGTCACTGTGAATGTGAAACTTTTTTATTATACAACAAGTTTGTGTCTAAATTTCTAAGGAGCTGATTTGGAAGGACCATTCTGTAGCGCCTCCTGCTGTTAAATAGGTGCTTTTACGTTACCCAGTTGTGATGAAAATCATGTACCTAAGGTATAGTGATTTTGAAATGGAGTGCTACCAGTGTTAAAGAAAAAAAAACCGTTTAGAATTTGAAGAACAGGTTGCATTTGTTTGTGGGGCATGTGTAAAAACTACTTTTAGTATTTTTACATTTAGCCATGTTTATTAATGGTTGTATTTATTTGTAATACATCTGTTTGATCGTGTTTTTTGTTTTGAAGATGTTACATGTGTTTTTTCTTCCCAATAAAATGTCTCTTTTTTTCCACTAAACTTGTTGTTTTAGCTAAGTTGTTTAGTTGCAATATACTGTATGAATCAATCTCTAACAATCTGAGACTGCGCAGAGAAACAACCTGATTCACTTATTAAAAATACAGATTATCAAATTTGATATATGGCAGGTCTGCTGCTCTCTTTTTTTGCAAGGGAATGCAATTTTCTTTGCAAGTGAATCTAAAGCATTTGTGGGAGGAAGCTCCATTCGAGTAATTGACTTTTTTTTGCAATGACCCTCTAGGAGACTCATACTATGCTAAAAGACTGAACATATAGATTGTAGGTACTGAGGTTACAGTTCGTATTAGGTGTAGGTGTATAATGAATAAGATAAAATAAATTAATTTGTCATGGTAAAATAATGTCAGTTAGAAAATCCTCACAAATATAGAAACATTTGTGTGTGTTTGTGCGTGTCTGTCTGAGTGTGTGTGTGGCTGTGACCATGAAACACATTGTGTCTGAGCATGAAAAACAACAAACATATGGCTTGGAGCTGAACATTTTAATAATATCAGTAGGCTGTGTATGAACATGAAGGAAATTACTAATCAGATTGGAAACGTCCTCTAAAAGAGTATTTTACATGACTTCGATACATGACTTCAGGCTCCTATTGCACCATCTGTGCAAAATACAAGATATAGGACACACACACGACTACGTGATCTCTGGATGTTTGTGTCTTCCACCTAAAGAGGGCACAGGATGGGTCGATTCTATTCTGACCAAAAAATGTAGCTTCTCTGGACTTCTGACTATATTCTCATCTTGGTTCTTATTAGTATTCAATACTGTATTCTGAAAGAGGAAAGAGAATACAGTATGACATGAAATTGCAGGTAATATAAGAATATGCCATAATACCTATAATTTTAAGTGGCTACAAACACCACAAAGACATGCAGTATTAGGCATTCCAACCTCTGACCTCACCTGTGTGGAGTTTGCATGTACTGTGTCTGTGTGTGTTTACTCTGGTTTCCTCGTACAGTCCAAAGACATGCATGTTAGGTTAACTGGTGTTTCTGAAATGAGTGAGTGTGGGTGCCCTATGATGTAGTGTTGCCCTGTCTAGAGATGTTCTTGCCTTGCGCCCTGTGCTGCCAGCCAGTCACCTGCTCTCCCACAACCCTGACCAGGGTTAAGCGGATAAGAAAATGAACGAATGAATGTTTTCCATTTGCCCTGTCATCTGATAATAATCTGAATACTGTGTTATGTGTTTTCTCAAAGCGTTTCTATGGTCAGCTATTTCGGGTTCATGTTTACAGGGCTGGAGTTTCTGTACCTTACACAGTCTTACACCCTCTGGTGGGTGTCCCATAAGTCAGTCATAGGTTTAATGTATTCAGAGCTCATGACAAACTTGTTGACTGGCTGAATTTGTGTATTCAGACAAAACAAGCAAGACCTGTTATTTAGAAAGCTCATCATTTCTACATTTTACTACTTTCTTTACTTACATTCTTCTCGATCACTGATGCTGAGGTTATCAGCCAGTTCACTTAACTTCATTTTAGCTAACACTGGCTAAAGTGTGCAATAACGTTCAATAAATGTATATCTATTTTGGCATTAGCTGTTTAATGGTGGCTGAACACTGTAATGGTGATTCTAAAATGGCATTGTTAAAGATCCACAAGCTTCATTTGATAAAGTGAAAATGATGTCATGAATAATTTATTATTAATATGTATTGTAGGACTGAAAAATACAGAACCACAAGGAATATTTATCAGTGTGAAACTTTATTTAAGAACTTTCTAAGGGATCTTCATAAATAAATAAGACCAACAAACAGCTCGCAATTGTTAATAAACAAAGCCCTATAAACAGGCACAATTACAACTACACAGATTGCAAACTAAAGACATGGCATAAAATGAGTCCATAACACACGAAAATAAATTAGAGAGCCGGGAGTCACAGAGGATGCCATGCCCACGCTACTACCCAGGGGAGGCTGTGGATGCCATAATATATTGACAGGTTTTGGTACTTCAACATGTTTTAAAGATTCAGTTTGTAGTTATAGGTAAACATACTGGTCCCAGATTTTGCTGTTTATAGGGGAAACGCAGCAAGGCTGTGTATACATCATTATTTATATAGTATATTATACTATATAGTACTTCTTATGTAGTTGTTTAAAAGTAACTATTTTGTAGGCCCTTGAAGGAATTGTGAATCCTTTTTCTGTACTTTTACAGTGAACCTACTAATGGCTTCTGTAAGTAGTCCTACTTCAAAGTGCCAACAATTCAGAATTAACTATTAACAGTATTTATGTATTAATAAGAATGTTGTTAGTTAAAAGCTTTTTCCAAATTGCCACTGTTGGGTCCTTAACTGTCAGTAAATACTCAAATTGTATATTCATACTGATATACTCAAAATTAGTGGAATATATGTGATATTTACAGGCTTTCAAAAAACACATCCTAAATTTATTCTACATCCGAAAAAAAATATATAAATATATTCATACTGTGAAAGTCATAAGAAAAGTGACCTCTGTTTGTATATATAAATACATCCTCCCTCTCTGTCTCTCTCTCTCTGTCTCTCTCTCTCTCTCTCTCCCTCTCTCTCTCTCTCTCTCTCTCTCTCTCCCCCTCTCTCTCTCTCGCTCTCCCTCTTTCACTCTCTCTAGGGTTTCAGGAGGAGAGCTGTTTGACCGTATAGTGGAGAAAGGCTTCTATACAGAGAAAGATGCCAGCACGCTCATCAGACAAGTACTGGATGCGGTCAACTACCTACATAGCATGGGAATTGTGCATAGAGATCTGAAGGTGCCTGACTTTGACACACAAACACACACAAGCTTTTAAAATATACACGTGCGGACACATCAACGTCACATCTGTGTCCCCCTTTTGAACATCTTATTCTGAAGCTATTGGAAGGTAGTTTGTTGTTGCCTTTTGGACTGCTCGGAATTGTAGTTCAATCCAGCTTCTAGCATGGCAACATTTGCCAAAATGAATTGGTGGAACGGTGAACAAGACAGTGCTACACAGAGTCTGACCGTTTCCACTTCTCTGGCCTTGTCTGGACATGTCTGTACAAAGGTACACTTGTGAGCCTTGGATGTGGTTGAAACCAAAAACCTTAAAAAGAAGTCACAGGACACAGGGTGGGTCAAAAGTCACAGGACACGTCACATGCTTTCACAAAGACTGCCAAAGCCATTGTTGAGGATTCTTCATCGGTAGCGGTCTTCGGATGGCCAATATGTAGCTTGTCATCCATAGTCTGAATTTGACTATGACGGATACAGTGGGTACGAAAAGTATTTAGACCACTTTAAATGTATCACTCTTTGTTTCATTGCTAACATCAAAAAAGTTTGTTTTATTTCTCATTAATTTACACTCAGCATCCTATCATGACAGAAGAAACAGACGTAGATATTTTAGCAAATTTATTTTAAAAAAAAAACTGAAATATCACATGGTCATAAGTATTCAGACACTTTTTGAGCTAGTGCAGCCATGAGTCTTCTTGGGAATGATGCAGCAAGTTTTTTGAATAGGGGATTCTCTGCCATTCTTCCTGGCAGATCCTCTCCAGTTCCATCAGGTTGGCTGGTGAACGTTGGTAGACATTTTCAGGTCTTTCCAGAGATGCTCAGTTGGGTTTAGGTCAGGGCTCTGAAGCCCCCCCATTGTTATTTAAGCTGTGTGCTTAGGGTCATTGTCTTGTTGGAAGGTAAACCTTTGGCCCAGTCTGAGGTCCTGAGCACTCTGGTTTTCTTCCAAGATATGTCTGTACTTGGCCGTATTCATCTTTCCTTTAATTGCAACCAGTCCTCCTGTCCCTGCAGCTGAAAACACCCTATGCATGATGCCGCCACCACCATGTTTCACTGTTGGGATTGTATAGGGCAGGTGATGAGCAGTGCCTGGTGCCCACACATGCCACTTAGAATTAACGCCAAAAAGTTCAATCTTCATCTCATCAGACAAGAAAATCTTATGTCTCATAGTCTGGGAGTCTTTCATGTGTCTTTTGGCAAACTCTATGCAGGCTTTCATATGTCTTGCACTGAGGAGAGGCTTCTGTCGGGTCACTCTGCCATAAAGCCCAGACTGAACCTTCAGTGCTGCAGATTTTTTTTTAACATTGGCCATATCTGTATCTTACCACAATTCTGTCTCTGAGCTCCTTGGGCAGGTTCTTCGACTTCATGATTCTCATTTGCATTGACATGCACTGTGAGCTGTGAGGTTTTATATAGACAGGTGTGTGTCTTTCCTAATCAAGTCCAATCAGTTCAATAAAACCCAGCTGGACTCCAATGAAGGAGTAGAACCATCTCAAGAAGAATAATAAGAAATGGACAGCTTGTGAGTTAAATGTGAGTGTCACAGCAAAGGGTCTGAATACTTATTACCATTTCTTATGGCCGTTTTTTCTGTACTTTTTGATATTACAAATGGCTGCAATGAAACAAAGAGTGAAACATTTAAAGGGGTCTTAATACTTTCTGTACCCACTGTACAACAGTGCTGTGTAAAAGTGTTGGTTTTTCTGGATGTCGGTTGTTGACATCTTACAGCAGCTGCATTCCGCAAACATCAGAATTGTCAATTCCATCTTCAGTTACCTGTGACAAACAACAGAAGATTTCAGCTTGTGAACCACAACATATATTGCAAATATTGTTTAAATACATTTTAAGGCAGTTCTGGTCTTCTTTGATATGCTATATGACCACCTGCGACTGTCAAGATGACGGCCATGTTAGGCCATAGCCTAAAAGATAGGCCCCCCCACCCAGTACTTGCTGGAGTATTCAGATATGTAAATTTCCCTTTTGTTTCTAAAATAAAAATGTGTCCTATGGTTATGGACTCCCCTGTAGTATTAGTGAGCACAGCGCCAACCATACCACCATAAGCCACACCGTGATTTACATTCTTGTTATCTTCTCTCCTATTATATACCCTACTCACAAAAAGAAGGGAAAATTTCATTATGGGTTATTTAATTTTTAAATAGTTAATTACTTTTTTTGGTGAACAGGATATATGCAGTGGATTATAAGACTGAATGTATGCATATCAGATACCAATATTGTCTTTGTCAACTCATGCCAGAATCTTGAGCAAACAAAACTAGCTGTAAACTGTACTAGCTGCCCATTTTGCATAATACACAGATATTTATATATTATATTTATTTTAGTTATTTTTATTCTGTGTGTGTGTGTTTGTGCTCTTTCTCCTTAGCCTGAGAATCTCCTTTATTTTAACCCTCAAGATGGTTCAAAGATCATGATCAGTGACTTCGGCCTTTCTAAGATGGAAGGCACAGGTGATGTTATGTCCACTGCTTGTGGTACACCAGGATACGTGGGTAAGTAAAACAATAAAACACACATACAAAGGATAAGACCACAAGAGTTTATATGTTGTACTTTTTTCTACATTTAGTACAGAAATATTACTACATGCCGTAATGTATGTGTATACACGGAAATTAACACGTAAAATGGACATGGATGATGCATGCACGTTTAGCCCATGCCTCTTTTGTTTTTTCATCACAGTTTATTTGACTTCTCCCTTCAGACCTGTTCACCAAGGGTGACCCTGTAAATCTATAGCAAGTATTGGTCTGGGTACTTTCAACTTTCCTGTATGTCCTATTCTAGTCTAAATCTGTGCCTGCACTCAGGTCTCTGGAGAATAACATCTATTTAACGGGAGTTGTTTGTCAGGTGGCAACAGCAAACAGTGTCTTGTAGTCTTGTACAAAATGTTTTTTTTTGTTGGTTCAGTATGTAGTATAACAGAATGTTCTCTTAAATGCCTTTTTCTAGCACCTTTCTCTCATCTACACAAAAGGGATGTTCTAAATTTTCCACATTTGTATGCACAAATAATGGATGTCCTAGCTGTCTGGGAAAATAAGGGACTGTTGCTTCCTTCTGAAGCGTGTTAGCCTGCCTGTAATAGCCTTCAGTTTTATGAGTCATGCCACTGTTGATCGCCTCAGCAGTGTTTGTGGAAATTTTAAGTGATTGTGGGTTTGCATTAGAATATGTTTGTACGGTAAAAGTTTGTCTTGTTGAAAACACGCTCAGCAGTATTGATATACAATGGGTTTTTTGGGGTTTTATGTGTGCATATGCACACATGCCCCCATCCTTATGGAACTATGTGCAAGCATATTGAGGAAGCCTATTGTTTGGCTTTAAATTGTAAAAGGAACACATTTTCTCACACAGGGTATTTTGGAATTTAATTCACTGCTGTCATCATCACTTACCCACTCAATTCTACCCATCTACTCACTTTTTGTCTCTTGCTGTCTTTCTCACTTTCCCGTGCTCTCTCAAGCACACCCACACACCTAGCCAACGTGTGCACACACACCTCACTTGTAATGAGATTACATTAAAGGTATTGCGGTGAAATAATGATTTGTCTGGAAATACTGTTACACAGCTTTTCTGTTTCAGATTGTGAAGCTGACTTGCTTTATTTCCACAAAATTTTAGTATTTAGTGTGTGCACATGAACACAGCTGCTTGATCTGAAGTGCTTACCACCTAGAGTCGGATTTATTCTATGACATGACAGTTTGCGCCTGTGCTGTTTATTTTGAGTCTTTCAGAATAGCGACTGGAAGGGTTTCTTGCTGGAAGTAATGAAATGGATGGGAGAGTAGTACAAATTAGAATAGTGTGTCAGCTGACAGCCCTTCTGTCCCCAGTGGTGAACAGTCTGATTGTGTACATAGTAAATCGAGTGTGTGCTTTCAAGAATGTGATTATGTGGTTTTTGTATGCCCTGATAACTACTCGGATCATATGGATTTTACTGTCTCTGTTTACAAAATTAGTGAGGTACAGATTAACACATACTTTAGTATTGATGGGATTGTGTGATGATGTGGGACTGTGGTAGCCTAGCGGACCCTGGTCCAGATTTCAAATCCCACCTCTGCCAAAGCTGCTACAGTTGGGTCCTTAAGTAAGGCCCTTAACCCACGACCACTTGAATTGTAAGACTGTATCAGTTGTAAGTCGTTCTGGATAAGTTCGCCTGCTAAATGCTGTAAATGTAAATGATGGGGATGTCTGTTGTCACCCAGTATTCTTATATTAGCAGTGTGCTAATTCGGCTAATTTTTCAATAGTGCATAGATAGCATCTACGTTTTAAGTAGCTTTTAAATGCTACGACATCTATCTGCTCAGTAGTGGAGACATGCTGATAAACACGGGTTAAGTTCAGGACGCTGTGGAGGCCACGTGTGAAAATAATTCAACATGCTCCACGTGAACAATGTTATTGTTCTAGAATATACCTGTGCTATCAGGGCTGAAAAAGAAAACAAAATAAATAATGATATAACCTGGTCATTCAGTACAATTGGGTACTCGGCTGACTTCATTTGGTGCCACATAATGTTGATGAGTTCAGGCCTGACCAAATGAAGCAGATCCAGATCATATACAGTGAGCATTATGCGTGATGGGAGCGTCGCTGAGTTTATTAGACCGCATGACTTATTTCATTACCCATGAGACAAATTATTATGCTCCCTGAGATTTGAGACTGTTTTTCCCAATTTGACTCACTAGCTTGTGGTTGTCTTTTGGCCCATACATGTGAGTATTCATTGCATTGTCCATGTGGAAATGCTCTTACTTTCATTATTAAACATAGTCATGAAGTCTGCTGTGATCTGACTTGTGTGACTTGAGTGATCTCTGATCATGGTCAAACAAGATTTGATTCGGCCCATATTCGTCTGCCAATCTGACGGTTCACCACTCTCCTCTCAGGATTTAGTAATAAATTGGTCAGATCATTTCAGCAATGTCCTTAATTAGTTTCTTTGCTTGATGTGGACCAATAATCTGAACCTTCTGAAATACAGTACGATTTCAGCATTTCAGTTCTCTGTTACATTATTCCCCTTGAGCAGCACAGTGCGGCAAATGCTTAGCGTGGAATCTTTCAGCATGTGAGGACTTCAACTGAGGGAATTGTGGAAGGTTTAAGAATGTTGCCAAATCTTTTCACAAGACTTAAAAATATGTTTTGGCACTGAAGATACCAAGCAATAAATTGTTTAGGTGCAAATTTTTTCCCATACTTACTGAAAACAAATATTGACATGTGAATCAATATGTGGCTGTCATTGATTTCATTTTTTCATTTCAAAATACTCCACATGCTTTCTCTTGGGGAAAGATTGACACTGCAGAGAGGTCAGGTCCAAAGCAGTCAATGCCACATGATTAACACAAAGCATCCTGTTTGCATAGTAAAGTTTTCAGTGTCATTTATGAATGCAACTCTGTATCACAGTACATGACAAAAGTCTGGCAAAGTAATCCCTTGCCCATGTAGTTGTATTGATATGTAGCAATTTTTGGTGCATTGCCACCTGAACAATCGCATATTCTTATTTCCGGTACAGTAAGTGCAAGCATTAGTTACATAGCAGAGGTCTGTATAGCTTAATAAGCTTATGGTTACCAAAATATGTAGCAAGAAGAATCATGGAACTTAAGTTTAATCTTGTAACCTTGCCCTTTATGCGCTAAGCCCTGATTTCTAAGATCTCTGTCATACCAGTCTCAAAATGCCATGGGTATGAAACACACACATTTTACGCTCACAAAATTAAAAAACCCCACAAATTTTATGCTCCTCAGATGAGTGGCATGCTTTCTTTTTTTACTACTGTGAGACCATTACCATTGAATTTCAGCTTGAATGACTAAATGTATTCATATACACGTCTATTTTAACTCTGTTCTCAGCTCCTGAGGTGCTTGCTCAGAAGCCATACAGTAAAGCTGTTGACTGCTGGTCCATTGGAGTTATTGCCTACATCCTGTGAGTATTGCCAGTACAAACTGCACATATAAGTTACATGTAAATCTAGAAACAACAGAATCCATCGTTGCAACTACCATTTCTGCTCTAATTAATGTTACTGTTATGATAAGCTAAGAAAGAGTTATATTGCTATTAATATTAGTAGTACCTCAGTACCTAATTCTGCAAAGGGTTGAGAAAACTTTGTTAACATTTTTAATACTCTCAAAGTAGAAATCCTTAAATTTCCTTAATTTCAAAACCAAAAATAGGGCTATCTGCATAATATAGTGGTGCAGGCATTTTTCTGAATGGTCCTAAAAAGGAGATTAAGTGTAAATGGGTCACCCAATATTAAAATGTAACAAACACAGGGAGAGTTGTGCTTTTCTGCAAGTTTCTAAAAATATTACATATAACGTACAGGCATGTAATGCAGGACATATGTTATGCAGTACAAATATCATAAATAAAATGTAATAAATTGCATAGATTCCGTTGCCATACTGAGCAGATAAGATTCTCAGTTACAGGTCTTATTTATGGCTCGCGTCTGTCTCAAGTGTGTCTCAAATAATGATTTCATTATGGCGGTCTGCACTTTTTATATAGTGTCCTCCATATGTCTATGTTTTGTACAAATTCAACATGGACATTTAGTTAGGACACTGTGAATTCAGTGTCATTAAGTGTCATACCACACTGTATATTATTACACTGCTATGGCTATTTTTTTTCTTTTCGGTCAATCTCCAACAGTACCACTGAACCACTTGCATCATTCTAGACAGGTGTAAGCACACTCCTGAACATAGTATGACCAGCCCTGACCAGTTGTTGTTCAGTGTCAGTGTCAGTCTCCTTATATGGTCTATTTTTGTTGTGTTCTAATGTTTTCATTTCATTCCAATGTCATTCATAGTAATTTTTGTTCCTGCACAGAAGCGGATGTGAGTGTGTGTCACAACTATATGTGATGTTGCCCTACTGAAAGAGTGTTGCATGTCAGATCATTTAATCTCTTGCTTGTTTTTCATTTGTATCCACCTGTATCCATTTCTTCTCTTTTTGTAGTTTCTACATTTTATTTTTCACTCTCTCTGTTTCTTTATCTGTAAGTAAATAAATAAGACAGACAAGTAAGACAAGATTAGATTAGAATAAGATTTCAAAGTGCATGAAAAACTATGTATGTACTGTGTATGCTAGACATTTAACTTCCATTTTATTGAAACTTTTTTCCTCACTAATTAAGGCAATAGGTCACATCCTGTGTTTAATATTACATGGAAGAGGGAACAGAGTTTTGCTCTTTACCCATGTTCTAATCATGATCATACGCAGCGTTACTTATTCGTATTGCTTTTTTTTCTTATTGTGTTGTTCCAATACACACAAAGGAAATAAACACGTGTATAACAAAACATGTAATTGCAATCAATTTCTGGGGTAAATGCTTCAGTTTCTGGAGAAATTTTAGGAGTGCCAAAAATTTCAGCCATGACTGTATATCCAAAGATTTAAGAATAAAATTAATTGAGTGGTAAAATAAGAGTACGGAAAGTATTTAGACACCCTAAAATTTTTCATTTTCCCTTTGATTGCAGCCATTTGGTAAAATCAAAAAAGTTCATTTTATTTCTCATTAATGCAGACATGTAGAAATTTTTGTTTTTTTTAAATGAAATATCACATGATCATAAGTATTCAGACCCTTTGCTGTAACACTCATATTTAACTCACAAGCTGTCCATTTCTTCTTATCCTTCTTGAGACGATTCTACTGCTTCATTGGAGTCTAGCTGTCTATAAAAGTGTCACACCCTCGGGCAGTTCCAACCAAACCCGGCCCATGCCCAAGGAGCTCAGAGACAGAATTGGGGCAAGGCACAGGCCATGGTTACAAAAAAATGGATGAGAGAGAGGTAAACACAAACTCAAAGATCACTGTGGCTGAGCTCCAGACATGCAGTAGGGAGATGGGAGAAAGTCATCACTGCAGCCCTCCACCAGTC
>JAUZST010011668.1:2500-11796 GCA_034779995.1 Parotocinclus haroldoi
ATGTTAATAATGACATCACTGTGCTTCGTTTTCAATTATAGGTCCCAGCCCTAGTCTAATGATTGTCTTATGATTATACCATGTTCTCACTGTCATGTGATTGATTGTGTGTTTTGGCCTGTTTTGCAGCGATGAGTGCATTCCTCCTGTCCTGCTCCAGTGTGTGTGGATGATGTTCATGCCCAGCTCAGAACCACCATTAACCCTCCTGACCTGACCCGACCCGATATCCACTTCATCACACGTCACAACACATTGGGCTTCTCTGTCCTTACTTTCTTCATCGTCTCATTGAGCGTTCTGTTCCTGTCTTAACGTCTGACTGATCTTTTTATTTGTGTGCACGTCCTTGTCTTTCTACCTCAATTAATTTATCGTTTTCTCTCTTTGTGACTCTGATTTGACTGGCTCAATTGTTGTGCCTCTTCGAGGAACTGTAAGCTTAACGGAGCCTCATTTCATTTCATTATGGGGGTTTCTGAAGGATGGCAAGTTCTGAAACTTGCTTTCAGATTCATGGAGATCTACAATGTAAATCATTTGGAGAGACCAACTTGTTTGAAATATTTCCTGTACAGTTTGCATCTGCTGTTTTGGGTGCTTTAAGATCGTGAGGGTTTAGGGACGGAGGAAAAAGTCTGGAAATTAATATATTAACATCATAGGCAAGGAAACGTATTTATTTAAGATTGAATGGTGCCATGCTGATGCATATGGGGGCAGGAACGACCTATCACCATCCAGTTATGCTCTCTGGGACTTTCTACTTATAGCTGTGGCATTTTTGGGTCTCGAACATGGGTTGACTTTGCCATTGTGGTGCCACACTGGAGGCCCCGAAGGTGGGATTTTCAGAAACAGATAATGTTGTTTTGAAAAATTGGTAACTATTCCATGGAGCAGCCAGTATAGTCACGTACATCCAGACTTGTTCCAGTCCTGTAAACCCATGATTAAAGCCCTAATTGTCTCCAACATGAATGGTGTATGATGGTAAAGATTGTGACCATTAAGACGTACTACCTGAATGACTGACCCACTTGCAGTATTAGTGTAAGGACTAGGCATGTACCTTTGCAAGTGCAGATCTTGCCTTCCCCAGTTCTCCTTTATTACCAATAATGTATTGTTTCTCTAAGATTTATCCAGTAAATTATGTGCAATTGCTGCTTTAGTGTTCAGTCTTAGACCCTGGTTACACTTGTTCTTGTATCCTGATAAGATTCTAACAACTTAGCTTTCTACGGTGCTCACTGCCCCAGTCAATGTTTGAGTAGTATTGTAATTTAAGACCTCATGTCACCAATGGTGATGTGAATAAATAAATAACAGAAGCAACGTTCCCTGCAGCGCAATTGAGTTATGGGAATAAATCCCAATCCCATAAATTTGGAAATCCTCCTTTAGGATTATTAGAGATGGACAAATTATGGACCACCGTAACTCAGATAATGTCCCTTAACAGTTCTAAAGACATAATCCCAGAAATATGAATCAATGAATTCAGTAGTTATTTGAAAGTTAACGGTTTTGTTCACAAGCTAAATATTCCATCCCTTCAAAATGAATAGGTTTGTTGAGAACCCGGGCATCCACATACTATTCAACTAGTCTTGAAGCACGTAGCCTCATGCAAATGGGAGCCAGATTCTGCCAGAGGGGTCACAGCACTGACTGCTTACTGGCCAGTTGTCTTAATTTGGGCTCCCCAATTCCCAGGCTCACACCAAACTGACTCTGAGCCAGTACCTCACAGTTTACCTGCAGGAATGAACTACACTCACTGTGTCCATCCACCTTCTCTGCTAATGCCTCCGATGACCAACGGGGGCGCTGCTGGAGTCGCTGGAAGTTTATTTGTGCATTGGCATCAGTCGTGAAGGTTCGCTGAGACTCAAACTCGTCAAATAATTTGGTTAATTGCTAATCGGAAAACACTTTTAAATTTTTTTTTAATGCAAATAATGGCACTGAAGATCTCTGTATAATATTGCTATTAATCTATGTATATTAAGGGCACTTTATGGAGTGATCGGATTTCAATCTCTTTTAATAAGTGCATTTACACTTGGATTTTTATCTTGGTATGATCCTAATACCCAGTATGCTGATCAGGTGTACACAGGGTCTTGAAGTAAAACCTTTCCTGTCTTATTAGAAACATAAATGACTCCACCAGTCGCAGGGTCAACCTTGCAGATTCTGGAACTATAACGTATACAGTGCAGAGGTCTTGTCACCTAGATTTAGTCTGGACTACTGCTAGTTTGCGATCTCCTGCACGATAAATACACTGGCATGTAAAGTTAAAATTGCAGACAGAGCCATGTTCTTTTTATTTATTTATCAGGGCAACAGGGCGCTAGTGTTTATGCTGAAGGGAACATCATGAAGGAGAACACGATCTGAAACAGTGCCTTAATTCGGACTGGTTTTTAGGCAAAGAGAACTTTCTAGGTACCTGCTGTTGTAATTTATTTGTTGAATAGGTTTTTTTTAATTAATGCACAGTAGATACTCTGTGCTTTACAATGTAGATACTAATTCCATTCCCCATGTCTAACCTGCTTTGTGGCAAAAGTAGATCCCAGTAGCATAAATGTGTGACTTGTCAGAACAATGTTTGTGTAGTCTGTAGTCTGCTTGCTTGTCATCCCAAGTCAGTAAGCTGCATGCTAGGTAATGCATGTTTCAGAATCATTCCTCTATAAAATGGCTGCACAGTGATGAGAAATGCTAGAGTACTGCATCAAAAGTATATTGTTCTACAAGTTTCCAACTGTAGCTCCAACTCTGCCCCAGTTCCAAAAGTTTTTTGCTCGTATTAAAGAAAATCCACGATGGGTGAATTTACTTTGTTTAGATTGCATCGTTCCAATTTTGAATCAGTAATTCTAGCATTTCCTCAACACTGTGCTTAACTCGCATAATTAAATGAACTGTTAACGCCCTTGTAGTGTTAGCTTATCATAAGTGGTATTGAAATGTCATGTTATTGTTAACAAAAAAGAAAGTACCTTTTTTTTGTTTTTGTTTTTTAAATTTTATTTTTGACCTGTAAAGCACTGCATACATTTTACGCACACTGGTTTTTATTTTGTTCACTGAGGACCTCCTTAAAAAAAGCTGAACTGTATATATGGCAGTCAGAATCTTTTTGTGAAACATATAAGAATAAAAGTAAAGTCTCGTCATAATGTGGTGCTTACAGTTCTTTTGTTTTTATTCGCACCATAATGATTTGCTTTTACTCTTGTTAGATTTACGGCTTTTAATAGATATCCTCCTACAGGTGGTTTCTGTTTTGCCGTGGCCCGACTTTTGATTTTAAGGTCAAAAGTCCGATAATACACATGTACTGCTCACAAAACTTCGGGGATATTGCTGAATCTGATCCTGTCCATGCCTCGTCACGGTCAGTGTGCTTTGGCAGTCTTGGATGATCATACACTCTACTGAACAGTCTCATTTCAATTGCTTTTCTGATGATCTTGTTTTAAATATATGAACTATCCTCTAATTATTGTGAGCAGTATAAATGCCCCTTCAACAGAAGATGTGCTCTGAATTGTGTACTCCGAAGTGCTTGACATAGGAGGACTGAAGAGCGCTGGGAAATGTAGTGAGGAAAAGTGCAAACAAAGTGAAATTTTCAATCATTATTGAGATACTTTATAATAAAATAAGCTTTATGTTAATGATTTTGCCCAGCACTAGTTTAATGCTGTATGTGTTTTAAGTATGTTCACGGTAGCTACACTTTGATATAGTGTACATTGCTACATTAAATATTAAAATACTCAAATTATGATAAAATGATTTGTTGGAATGTGTCCTCGTCGTAAATCGGGGATCCTACCTGTACAGAAGTACTTAAAGCAATTTCAGTAAATTGAAGCCAAATCAGCTGTATGTTTGAATGTCAAACTCCGTTATAAAGCATCATAAGTTTTGCTTGGGCTTTTTCCCACAACAGAGTGGCAAAAGGAGATTAATATTGAGACACAGAACACGTATTGAATACGTCTGAAAACGTTCTTAATCAAAATTTATCAACGAAATGTTACACGCTGTGCCGCTCAGTTTTCAAATTGTCATTTTCCTCTTAAAACTCCTAGACAAACGTGACTTTATACAATGGTGATGTTCATACCAACACACAATTTATGGACACAGACCTGGTGTGAGATGCCCAGAATGTTTTCAGGTAATTTTGGATCCTTGCAAACAGATGTAGTACTTAAACTCCTTGGTAAATGGGTAAATGTAAGGGTATTCTGACCCACTCTGTTATTATATTTAATATTTTAATTATACTCGTGACAAGTATCCATCCAGCAGTGATGGATTGCTGCTAAACATGCAGTTCTGCCTCAGGTGTAAAAGTGGCCTCATTAGATACTGGATCTTGCCACAAGAGGGTGTAAAACTGATTTGTATGCTGCCCTATAAAAAGGCTCCCGGAGGCTACTTTTGGGTAGTGTACTTTGTACTCTACTTTGTAGAGAGATTGTTCGCCGCTTGACATGTCATCATGATGCACTCTATGACGTACATGTGGGGGGTGGCCAGTGACTGTTGCTTCGTTTGTCGAGGTGTCATGAACAGTAACCTGGATTACTGAAGACTGGGACGGGATAGTCCTTAGCAACAAATTCAGATTCTGTTTGGGATCCTAAAACTGTTGTGTACAATTACTCAAAGACAGTTATGCTGCAACTGCTGCTGTAGTGATATACTAACACACCTGTAATATGTGCAGGACAACCTTGCTATCTTTGAGCCACTGAGTGCAGCTTCCAGGTAGCTGTTCTTAAATGTTGTGCCTGGGATCTATATCATAAACTGCTCAAAAAATTAGAGGATACTTCAAAATGAATATGAATTAATTTAAAAAAGATGCATTTTATTTCTTTAAACAAGTTAATCAGAAAAGCCAGTGAAAAGTCAAAAAGTTGTTTGATTACACAAATGAGCTGCAAACTCAATTATCATGATTAAATAGCAAGAGATACATTCATGGGGGTGAGCAGAAGCATGTCAAACTGGATGCGAGTGCCCCCACATGGTGTATGGTCATCCAAGACTGCCAGAAAAACACACTGACAGTGATGGGGCATGGACATCATCAGGGATCAGATTGTCCAGCAGTTCTTCCTTGAGTACTCTTTGAAATATCCTCTAATTTTTGAGAGCAGTCTAGTTTATCAATGTTTTCTGAGCTCTTGTACTTAAATAGACTGAGATCCACATAGTCATTTTGTCTAGAATGAGGTAAGCTGTATTTGTGCTCGGTGACTTGCTGAATAGATGAACGATAAAATTTGCACAGCCTGAAGCTACTCGACTGGGAGTATCCAATGCGATGAGTTGGGGAAACAATATGAGTAGGTCCATTTTGGGCCAAAAATCAAAGTTTTGGTAACCGCCTGTTAGAAACTTTTACGACGAGGGCTTTCAATAGACGGGAGTCGGGAGACTAGGGTCTTCTTCAGATGGAGTATTTTTTATTAATGATTGTAGAGCATAAACCATGTGTACAGCAGCGACGAATGCTCAAGTTGAAGAGATGATCATGACTGTGAAAATGCCCACGAAAGTCTAGCTTCAACTGGCAAGAACCCACGAAAGGCTGGTTCAGTCTAGTGGAGCATCAAGGTGTTCCCAAATGTAGTGTTCTCCAGCCTCAGTCTCCATCTTTGCTACTGGACCCTGCATACCACCATGTTCCTGAGTGAAACAGGATGTCATGAAAGCACAATCTTCATGCACAAAGACAGTAAAAGCCTTGTTTGGATCACAAAGATCAAGAGCTGGTGCAGATATCAAGGCTGATTTCAAATTTACGAAAGCAGTGGCTGTGTCATGTGTGTACAAGAGGGTCATGTTGCCCAGGGTTCCTTTTAAGTAGATCGTATATTGGTTGTGAAATCGCAGCAAAAGAATCTGTCCAAGGTCTACAGTAACTGCACAGAAATCACACAGTTTGTGCTCTGCGTTTGGCAATGAGGTTGCACCAATTGCAGCGCTTCTTGTAGACAAAATGCCTCTTGAATCCTGAGTAACCCATTGTCCCAAATATTGTACCCCAGCACGACACAGCCGAGCTTTGCTAGCCAAACAATTAAGGAGATCCCTCATCAACATATTGAATAACAACGGATGACTGCAAAATGTGCTCAGCTTGGGAAAGGTGTTTTCTGAGTGCCTGGTGGTAAATAGTGGGGCTATTGTGAAGCCCTTGTGGCAGCCATGTCCATTGATATTGGGCATCGCCCACTGTAAAGTCAAGCCAAGGCTAGCTTTGAGTTGCTAATGGTAGTGACCAAAAACGCTTACCGAAATCTTTACAAGATTTTTGGATGTTCTGAGATTTCTCAAACATGGTGAAGAGAAAATGATACGCTCTCCCTAATTCAAATTATAACCCAAGACAAATGAACACAGCAGTAGCAGGAACGGCACACTTCTTAGGATAACACAAACAACACTAAACACAACCCTAAAGTCTTCTCTCCTGTCAGAGAGGATAGCAGTAAAGCAGTAACGGACGTACAAGACAATAATGCATTTAAAACATCCCTCCGCTCAGAGAGGATCACAGTAATGCATTGACTCCGTCTTTCTTACTCAAAAAGGATAACAATTACTGGCTCTCTATTTTAGCCAAGTTTCTTTGAGGTTCCGAATGGCAATTAGTCACCAAAGTAGGTTAGTGTGCCATCCGGGTCACTGCACCAAGTTGTTTGAAATTCAGCATACAGGAGTTAGGAGACCAGGTCTTCGGCAGTAGAGATTTGTGGGCACAGCTTGGAATGCCAACAAAATCTAGTACAGTCTAGAGCAGTCTACGGAGTCCAGTCTCGTCTTTGCAGGGAAAAGGGGGTGTCAATTCAGTTCAATTCAATTTTATTTGTATAGCGCTTTTTACAATGGAGCATTGTCTCAAAGCAGCTTTACAATATTACATCATTTAAAAGGCCAATCCCAAGTTGAGCAAGCCTAGGGCGACAGTGGAAAGGAAAAACTCCCTAAAATGGTAGGAAGAAACCTCGAGACGACCAAGACTCAACAGGGAACTCCATGGGTGGCCTAGATGTTAATGAAATAAATAGTAAATGTATATTAAATCATTAAATCAAAATTAGTTTCAAATAAATAAAGTATTAATAAAATTTTAATTCGTAATAGAAAAATTTTAAAATAATAAAAATTATAAAACAAAATTGATTGTCAGCAGGAAGGAGGTCTGAACAAAAGGTTTTGAGTCAGAAGGGCCACAGGAACGGATAGGTTTTGAGACAGTAGAACGGGGGTAATATACATACAGAAACAAAAGGTGTCTTGGCCTATTAGATCAGTCTGTAAATTAAATCAGTATCTCTCACTTGTCAAGTGAAAGGTTTTTGGTTCACATCCCGTACTTACCAAGCCTAGTTTTTTTAAGTTTACCTAATTGAAATGTGGTAATTTTGGTAATAGCCAAAGCTGTTTCAAAGCTGCTCTGCTCACAGCTGTCTCTGTAGAGTAGTGATTAGCATGATTGTGTATCAAGTGAAAGGTTTTGGGTTCAAACCCTGGACTTACCAAGCCGTGTTTTTAAGTTTACAAAATTGAATTTTGGTCATTTTGGTAAGAGCCAAAGCCTGGATCAATGCTGCAGTCTTCACAGCCATGCATGTATAGTAGTAGTGGTTAGCCTATTAGCCTATCAAGTGAAAGGTTTTGGGTTTAAACCCTGGATTTAACAAGCCCTTTAAAAAGTTTACCAACTTGAATTATGGTCATTTTGGAGCCATATTGCTAATACATCTATAACCTAAAGAATACACATTAATTCTGTAAACAATAATTCTGAAAAAAATCTGTATTACTTTGCCTTAATCTACTAGCCACAAGCCAGTCCAGTGTGTAGCTAGATTACTAGATATTCTGCTACATGTGATGTTGCATCACATCACACAGTATATGCAAATCTTAGTACAATCTTTAGCACAATTTGCTTTATGTCATTTGGCACATTGATACTTGTCAGGTTTATTTTGAAAACGCAAGGTTTATGGGTACAATTATGTTCAATGCCCTCGTCCTAATGGTCGTGGAGGAGGTGTAGCAACATTTTTTTTACGAAGATCTGGTGTTGGTGCTAAATCCCATTATAAGGGTTATTCATTTGAACTACTGATTCTTAATGTGACTGATCCATCATTAGGTAAATCTAAACCATATTCTTTTAAGCTCATCACTGTTTAATCACCCTCCAGGTCCTTACTCAGAATTCCTTCAGGAATTCAGGAATTTTCTTTCCTGCTTAGTACTTTTAACAGATAAGGCTGTAATTGTAGGTGATTTTAGCATTCACTATGAGAACAAGCAGGATCCACTTAAAATTGCCTTTGAGCCCATTTTAGAATTCCTGAGTATCACTCAGAATGTGCTGTGACCGACCCAGCACTGTAACCATACTTTAGATCTAATATTAACATTTGGTATCAGTATAGATAACATAGATGCTTTCCCTCATAGTGAGCTAATTTCTGATCACCATCTCTTAGTTTTTGAGCTAAATATATCAAATAATATTAATCTACTCCCTCATTATCGCAATAAGTACACTATTACATCAGATACTCCAGTTGCATTTATTAATAACCTTCCAGACCTAACTCTTCATCTGCAACTAACCATTTAGAAGGTGTATTTCGCTCAATACCCTGGATATAGTTGCTCCTGCTAGAGGCAAACATATTCAAGATAAAAGGCTAGCGCCTTGGTACGATGACCACACCCGTACTTTAAAGCAAAAAGCTTGGAGGTATTTAAGATGGCATGGAGGGAGAGCATGACAGAGTATAAACAGGCCCTTACCAAAGTCTGTGTATTTTTATTTAATCATAGAGAAAAATAAGAATAATCCTAGATTTCTATTTAATAAAGTTTCCAGATTACCTAAAACATCACAGAAACCACCTCTGAAGTTCAGCATGATTTTAACAGTAATGACTTCATGACTTTCTTTACCAGCAAGATAGAAAACTTTATATCTATTTAGCAACCTTCCAGATGCAGCACTAGTGTAGATTTCAGTTTAATTACTTGTAAATCAATACTAAAATATTTCACCCCAATTACTAATACTGAACTGTCCTCATTGATCAGATCGTCTAAGTCAGCAACATGTTTATTAGATCCAATCAATACATATTTACTCAAAGAATAAATACCTAGTATTATAGAACCATTACTTATTATCATAAACTCATCCCTTACCTGTGGTTATGTGCCAAAATCCTTTA